>FTLJ01001058.1:0-74189 GCA_900155495.1 Porogramme epimiltina
GTGGGGGGAGGGGCGGGAGGGGGGAGGTGCTGTACCCCGCGGGGGCGTCGTTCTTCTTCAAGGTCAAGTTCGACGAGCCGTATTTGATGTATCGGGACTGGCGGGAGGCGACGAAGGCGCTGCTGTCGAAGGGCCCGAGCGCGGGGAACGTGCCGAAGGGGAAGATGCGCCGGGCGGAGACGAGGCTGTATGTGGACTGGGTGTGTGCGGAGATCAGGCGGGACCGGGAGCCGTTTAAGGACTTCAACAAGGGGAAGGGGATCATCGCGACGAGGGAGCGGTTCCTGAGGTGGCTGGAGAGCGAGGAGGGGCAGAAGGCGAGGAACGGGGCCGAGGAGAAAAGGAAGCAGGTCGCGGCGCCTGTGGGCGGGAAGACGATCATCATGCCGATCGCGATTCCTGGCTGCGGTGAGTGCTCTGCTCGCAGTCTAGCTGCCCCTGCTGTGGTGGATGCTGACGCTCGGTGCAGGCAAGACGACGGTCGCGGTCGGTCTGTGCCACCTGTTCGGGTTCGCGCACGTGCAGAGCGACGACATCCAGCAGAAGAAGGCGGCCCCGGTGTTCCTCAAGAACGTCGCCAACGCGCTCAAGACCCACGACGTCGTCATCGCAGACAAGTACGCGCCCCGTCCCCCCCCTACTCTCTTTCTCTTTTCCTTGGCGTGGGTCACGCGCCGGACTGACACGCTCTGCCGCCCTAGGAACAACCACCTGAAGCAGCACCGCGCGCAGCTGCGCGAGGTCGCCGCGCAGTTCGACCCGCCCGCGCGGCTCGTCGCGCTCTCCTGGCCGCTCGACGCCCCACCTGCGTTGCTGCACCGCGTGTGCGGCGACCGCGTGCTCGCGCGCGGGGGCGCGCACCAGTCGCTCGTGCCGGACGCGGCGGGGGACGCGAGCAAGCACGAGGAGGTGCTGTGGATGTTCCTGCGGCAGGCGGAGGCGCCGGACGCGACGGAGGCGGACGCGGCGGTCGAGATGGAGCTCGAGGAGGGGTTGGAGGACGCGCTGGCGCGCGCGGTGGGGGGCGTCGTGGAGGTGCTGGGGCTGGAGAAGCCGGGCGCGGAGAGGATGGGGGAGGCGCTTGCGGCGGCGCGGGCGTACGTGCCGGCCGTCAGGGTGGGGGAGAAGGCGGACAAGAAGGCGAAGAAGGCGGAGGGGAAGGAGAAGGCGAAGGCGGCTGCTGCCGCTGCCGCCGCCGCCGCTTCCGCCACTGCTGGCGGGGAACAGGCGCAGGGCGGCGGGGGGAAGAAGAAGAAGGGCAAGGGCGCGGCGGCGCCGCGCTACTTTGCAGTCCTCGCCGAGTTCGACGTCGCCGACGCCGTCAACGCCGCGCTCGCGGCGGCGGCGGACGCGGGCGACGTCCCGGCGAAGGCGCGGAAGGTGTGGGATAGGCTGGTGCGCGACGGGCGCGTGCAGGCGCGGCCGCACGTCACGCTCGCGCACGCGCTGTCGAAGGCGGGGAAGGAGGCGCTGTGGGACGCGTGTGCGGCGCTGGGTGCGCGGGCGCGGGCGCCGGGGGTGCGGTTCCGTGTTGGGCACGTCGTGTGGAGCGAGCGGCTCGTCGCGCTCACGGTGCTCGAGCTCGGGGCGGACCCGGCGGAGGAGGAGGCGGACCGGGACCCGGAGGGCGCGGTGGCGCTGAGGGGGGTGTTGGACGCGCTGGGGGAGGAGGTGAGGGAGGGGCTGCATGTTACGGTGGGGACGAGGGGGAAGGACGTGGCGCCGGTGGAGGCGGGGCCGTTGGTGAGGAAGTGGAAGCGGGGCGAGGCGGGCGAGGGGGTGTGGGCGGTGCCGGTGGAGGATGTGTGGGTGAAGGGGAGGGTGAAGGGGTTGAATTGAGTGCGGGACTTGGAAAGCGCATCACTACTCATCGTCAAGCAACTACATTGTATCGATAGATTGTACATTGATTCCTTTTAAATAGGATCATTATTCACCTTACACACTGCGCATTATTTCCCTGCTCGTAGTCCTTACAGAAAGATCAACCAGAAGTAAGGATCGCACATTTAGCACACCACTTCAAATTCCAAGTTTTCAATGAAGGTCGGTTTGATTGCCAAGCATGCATATGTGTTCCTGAAGTTTTCCTGTATGACTCACGGCCTCCGCGTGTGGGCCAAAGAACATTTCGAGTCTGGAAATCTCAAGCGAGCGAGGCACAGAATACGACAAGCACGTCTCGCCGCGCCGCATCCCGTCAATGCACGGATATCGTATGGCCATTGAGTCAACATTCACTGATCCGCATCAACGATTGCGAAGAGAAGCAGGCTGGCCAGGCGTGATAACTGAATGAGGTGGGAACTCGGGAGGACATGAGGAGGGATCAGGGAGAAGCAGCGCACGACGCACGGTACACAAGACGCTGTCGATGCAGAGCATGATGGGGGATGGGATAAGTAGCAAAGGGAGGCAATGGAGTGATGGCGCGTGGTGAAGTAGCTGGTCGTCGGACGGTGTGATGGAGAGTATGTGCTATGCGACACGCTGGTGAAACGACGGTATCGGTCGATAATGGCCTAGGGCGTGGATAGCCACGGAGCGCTGGCAGTGCCCGAGCGGTCTGGAAAGCCCTCGGTGGCTTCTGCGAGGGCCTGCGGGCACACAGGGGAGGATCATCGGTGTTCGAGAACAGAGTTCAGTCGTCGTGGTGGTGGGAGCGCAGGCTGGGGCGTTCTGGAAGGAGGAAGGCGGGAAGAGATTTGGAAGAGCGGCGGGTATCTGGCGTGGGGGATCGCTGGACAAACGCTATCTGCGAGCAGCGACGGACCGGTTTGGAAGACATGGCGGTTATCCTGGGGTGGAGGGATGTGCGTGGGCGGGTGGAAGAGAGAGGGTGCCTGGACGAATGACGGGTGGGCCATCTCCGAGTCGGCTGGATCGCGGGAGGGATCTCGTGCCTCTCGCTCGGGTTTCGGCAGCAGCGCCACCTGACGACGTTTATGGGAGTCCGGCCCGAAGCGATCGAGAGCAATAAGCGGTGGCCCAGAATACATCCAACCCGTTGGCGCCCTCTCGAGCCCGGCCTCGCGACTCCGACGCTGCGTCGGCGCCCTGTCGCGTCCCCCGCGGGGGCGGGTGGTCGTGCCCGCGGGAGATGGCCGCCGTGCGCGGGGGTGGTGCGGGTGCTGAGGGGGTCGGGCGATGGGGGTGATCGCGGCGGGATCAGGGATGGCTGGAATTGCTGGAATTTTGGGAGGCGAGAAGCGGGGATCGCGATTGGGAGGGCATGTGTTGTGCCGTTGGAGACATGGCGCGGAGGCGGACGCTCGGCGCTCGCTCTAGGTTTGCGCTACTGCGCTACTGCCCTTCCGGTGGTCGGGGCGAGCGCACCTATCGTTATCTGCTCGCCCGCGTCGGCCCTGCTCGTGTCGATCTGCGAAGCGGGCAGAGAGCTGGGGATCGGGCGGGAAGGGCTGCGAACTGCGGTGAGCCCGGGGCAGAAGAAGAGGAAGGGAGGAGGACGTGGAGGGGGCAGCATGGAGGGCGGCGCGCGTGACCGGAAACAAGGTTGGGAGACGGCGTCGAGTGTGGTGGGAGTGGCAGGGAGCGGCAGCCACTGGCGGGGAGAGGAGAGAGAAGACCGGGGCGCGGGCGGCAAGCGAGAGCAAGTGTCAGACCGCCATCAATTCCATCCGCGCGACCATGTGGATTCCCCCGCTCTGCCAGGCGCTGTCCTCTTCCCCGCCTTATCGTCCCTCCATACCCTTCTCTTATAAGCATCCCGCCTCCAATATGCGCCTGCCCTCCGAGCGTCCGCCCCGCTGCACCCGACTCCCTCCCTCTGCACCCTCAACCTCCCTTGGGTCGCGATGGTTCAGTTCAAGTTCCCCGCGTGGTATACGTGCGTACACCCTTCTCTCCTCGTGTGCGCGCGCATATACTCACCCCCGCTCGACTCTAGCACGCCTATGGCACAGGTCGTCCTCGTCGGCATCACCTGGTCCGTCCCGTTGTTATTTTCGCTCGTGCCGTTGCTCACTTGTGCTCTCTAGCTTTGCCACCGTAGGCATGTTCAGTGCCGTCTCCAACCTTGGTGCAGGAGGTACTCAGGACGTCGCCCTCTCCGACACTGCAAACGGTGTTCTCTACGGCCTCTTCGCGCTCACCGGTCTCGTTAGCGGCGGTATCTGCAACGGTATGTCTTTCCCCCACTAGGTCCGTGATATCCCCCCTCACTCCGTTCACAGTCCTCGGTCCCCGTCTCACCCTCTTCATCGGCACGCTCGGTTACGCCCTCTACGTCGGTGCCCTCTGGTGGTACGTCTCCCTTCCTTTTCTTATTCTCTTCTCCTCCCCCCTTCATTTCCCTCGCGATGATCCCAGTCCGTCACGCGAGCTTTATTCCCATCATCGCGTATATGCGCGTAGTTTCGCGTCGTGGATCTATCACCCCCATCTTCTCCTGACGTTTTGACTTTTCCACTCCAAATCCACCGCGGATCACGCGCTTACCCCGCCCCCAGTTTCCAGACCCAGGGCACGAGATGGTTCCTCATCCTCGCCGGCGCCCTCCTCGGAATCACTGCTGCGCTCCTCTGGTCTGCGCAGGGCTCCATCATGATGGCTTACCCGCTCGAGAAGGACAAGGGCAAGTCCTTCTCCATTTTCTGGGCCATCTTCCAGTTCGGCTCTTTCCTGGGCTCCCTCATTGCCCTCGCCATCAACATCCGCTCGGGTAGCCTGTCTGCGGTCTCCACGTCGACATACATCGTGCGCGCCCTCTTTTTCGCTTCCGTAACGACCGCGTGTACTCACCACCGCTCGACGCGCCCAGGCTTTTTTGGTGATCATCTTTGTCGGCATTGCATCCGCATTCCTCATCCTGCCTCCGAACCTTGTCGTCCGTTCCGATGGCACGCTCGTCAAGCTCGAGGCGGCGTCTAAGCCGCACGAGGAGGTCCTCGGCATGCTGCGCCTTCTCAAGGACTGGCGCATGCTCGGTAAGATTCTTCACAGGCATCTCCCCGCAGCTCCCCTGTCTGACACATACACTCGTAGCGCTGTCGCCGATGTTCTTCGCGTCCAACTACTTTTACGCGTACCAGGGCGCGATTAACACGGCTGTGTTCGACGGGCCCACGCGCGCGCTGAACGCGACCCTTGAGGGCGCGGGCGCGATCGTGGGCGCGCTGTTTATCGGCTACTGCGTGCTCGACCTCAAGTGGTTCCACCGCCGCACGCGCGGATACATCGGCGTCGGCGTTGTCACCGTGCTCACGATCATCGTCTGGGCCGTCGCGCTCTCGTGGCAGGTGACGTTCAACCGCGCGACGACGAAGGCGGACGACTTTGTCAAGATCAACTACAAGGACTCGAACTACAAGGGCAAGGGCGCCCTGTTCTTCTTCTGTGAGTTGCGATGCTGGGCTCTTTTTGAGGTGGCCGAGGCTGACTCCGCGCGCAGTCTACTTTGCGGACGCGTGCTACCAGGCGCTCGCGTACTGGATCATGTCCGCGATGTCGAACGACCCGTTCACGCTCGCGCGGTACGCGGGGCTGTACAAGGCGCTGCAGTCGGCGGGCTCTGCGGGGTCGTTCGGGATGGACGCGGTGGCGACGCCGTTCTTGAACGAGCACCTGGCGAGCTGGCTGATGATGCTCGCGTCGTTCCCGTTCGCGTACGCGGTCGTGCGGACGGTCAAGGAGACGAACTATGAGGACGAGAAGGTGGTGTATGTCGAGGACCTCAAGCATGAGCAGGCGGAGAGCGGCGCGGCGGCTGCGGGGGCGCACGCGGAGGAGAAGGAGAGCATCGAGAAGGAGCCTGTTGCGTGAGCGCGTGTGGTGTGGTGTGGCGGGGGCGCGGAGAACGGACGCGTGCGCTTCCCGCGCGGTGGTGTGTGCGATGATTGATGACGACGACCTCATCTTTGGCTGAGTTATGGATAATATCACGAGTGCTTTTTTTGACGACGGCGTAATGATGTGTCTCTCTCCTACGTCGCTCTGTTGCTGTAGATACATACGTGCTACGGACGCCGGGTACGATGTCTGCTATGTAATGGTCTCCTTTTTTCACTTGTAATCTGGACTCATTGGAACCCTTGCATTTGGCACTCTGGCGCCCTGACGGACGCTGCGGTCGTACAAACGCCGGCCTGTCCATGCGCGCGAAGTTTCGCCATGCGGACAAGTGTGCTGTTTTGATTCGCGCAGAGAATGACAGTAGGGCCATTCAAAGCTGGCCGTAGCTCGCCGCCGCCTGCAGCACCGTAGCACGCAGCCAGCTTCGGCGAGTGCTACGGTGGGCGGCTACAAGAGTCGGCGGCTACGTGACGGTGCTACGGTGCTGCGGCCCGCGGCTGCGAGCTAGTACGGCCAGCTTTAAACCGTGGCGTCCCCGGCCCCTAATGGTTGCAAGCCTTGCTGGTCCTCCCTCCTCTTAGGGTTGTCCCTCCTCTGTCTCGAAGATATCAGCCCTCGACTCTGACCGTGTAGTTGGTAGGAATCCGCTTTCTCCTCCGTCTTCTCCCCTCCGAGTCCATCTGTCTTGTCCTGATTTTAATTGCTTATTTTAGGGTCGTGACCGCACCGCTCTTTTCGAAATGGCTGCCAACACCGTCACGGGCCCTCTTCCTGATCCCCCCTTAGTACCGACAGCGGAGGAGGCCGAACACCGATACTACGGCCTTCCCTCTCAGCCCCGTTTCGTTGCTCGTTCTAGTCACGATATCTGGGTTAAGCCGACGGGCATGGAGGCTTACCTCGAGCCTGTGGAGTTGCGTCCTGTCGGAAAGCACCCTATCCATGGCGTTTGGGAGGGCGACATTGACACGGCCATGCATACCTACCTCGTCAACAACGGGGTGCGCTACACAAGTCTTGACCCGGTCCGCATTGGGAAGGCCGACGAAGTGGCCGCTCCCGTGATCGTCTGGGTCGGGGTCGAGCCTGGCTCCCTCTCCCCCGAGCGTGGCGTTGAAGTGGCTGTTGGCCTCCGGGCTTTGCTCGTCGACCGCGGCATCGACGACGTCCACGTTGAGATACGTGAATCGGTCGTCAATACGTCTGCAAAGATGTACAAGCCTGCCCTCACTTCCAACGCCACCGCCCAGGTGCGAGAGGCCTTCTCCACCTCTCTGGGCATCCCTATATGCGCCGAAGCGACCCCGGATGTCCAGGGAACCGCCACGCTCTTCTTCACTGCCTCGTCTCAGCCGAAGAAGCTCTTTCTGCTCGCGGCCCGACACGTCCTTTTCCCCGTCGACGAGGAGAACGAGCACTACCAGTACCGGGAATGCGGGCCACGCAAGAACGTCTTGTTACTCGGCACGAACGGCTTCGCAGCTCGTACCCAAGACATCGAGCAGGAGATCAAGGGCACCCAGGCCGTCATCGACCATCTCAAGCGTCGTTTGCAGCTTGCAGACCAGATGGAGGACCCGGAGGAGGCTGAGGAAGAACGGGAGGACGCCCAGTCGCAGCTGGACAAAGCGGAGAGAACTATCCGACAGCTTGAGCAGTTCCTCGTTGACGTCAAGAGGGACTGGGAGGACCCGAAGAAACGGATCCTCGGCCATGTCGTGCTGTCTCCCCCTCTCATCCTTGGCCGGGACGGGTTCACCCAGGACCTCGCCGTCATTGAGGTCGACACCGACAAAGTCGATGTCTCCAACTTTGTCGGGAACGCCATCGACCTCGGTACCAAGATCCCCGTCGAGACCTTTACCGCCTGGATGCGTCCCAGCCTCGCGTCCCAGCCCTCTTTCAAGTACCCTGGCGACCGCCTGCTCCGCTTCCGCGGCATCCTCTCCTACGAAGACGTGCGTCTCCCCAACCCGAACAACGTCGACGAGAGGGGCGACCCGACCATGGTGGCCAAACGCGGCTGCGCGTCAGGGCTGACGGTCGGGCGTCTCAACGACATTCATTCGGTCGTCCGCACGGCCTCCGGGGCCGGGCCCGAGGCGTATTCGAAGGCGGTCACCGTGCTGCCCCGCGCGTCTAGGTCTGGGGCATTTTCGGAGGGCGGGGACTCTGGCGCGGCGGTCATCGACGGCCTGGGCGCTATTGTTGGCATACTCACGGGCGGCAGCGGGTCTGGCGAGGCGTCCGACTGCACGTATGTTACGCCCGTCGCATCCCTCCTTGGGTGTTTGGAGAGGCACGGGTTCGCTGCCAACATTTTCCCTGTGGCTGCTGATGTTTTTGCTTAAGACGCCTCTGTGGACGCCGGGTCGTACTCGCTCATTCGCTGCTCAAGTGATGTCGACTGGCTCCTCCTCATACCCGGAAGCGTCCTCCTCTACTTCGGCTCTAGTGCAAGTGCGGACGCGGCGGGGCAACATCCTTCATGCGGTCGGGAATGTGGCGCTTGACGCTCGGGCGCGTCGTGGGGCATGGGATCATGGCACACTTAGCATGGGTGAAACGCAACTTGCTGTGGCGTTGAAGAGCACTGGGGAGAGCGTGTCGCGGATCGACCTTTGGAAGGAGTGGGAGACGTGGACGCGCGGGACGATCCCTTGCGTGATCTGTACGGATTCAAACGAAATACACGCCATGTCATCTCAAATGTCAACGGATTCTCCTTCGAAATCGCTAGAGGATGCGGAACTCATCAATGTTCTCGAGTGCGGAAAAGAAAGTACAGTTGCATGGAGCCCCGTCGATGTTGATTAGAAATCTGGCAGACATATTTTGTCTTAATGCTATGCTTGTACGTTCTTGGAGTGGAAATTTCAGCTTGGGGAGGGTTTAAAGTGTTTTCATTGACCGCATGGCTGTCGAGGTGCGTCATATGTAACGGGGGGTGTCCAATACATCGTCGTGTTAACGTATAATTTGCGAATAGTGAGTACATGGTTTATTGGCTCTATGCGAGCGAATTATCGCTCCAGAATCCACTCTTTATGCAGTTAAGCTGAGAAGCCACTTCAACCCGTCGCGGAAATCACGATCGATCTTGATGGAGGTTTGTAGCGTTGGGTGCACGAAGTTGCTACCGTGGAAAAACCCAGCGTATCTTACGTGAAGTCAGCATTGAGGTGTCGACTTCAAGATAACGACCATGTAAGAGCTTACTCGACAAGCTTCGTCTTGATTCCTGCCTCCCGTAGGAGCCGCTCATACACGACACCGTCGTCGCGTATGAGGTCTAGCTCCATAACTTGGATATATGCTGGCGGAAGACCTGCCTGAGACTGGGCCAAAAGCGGAGAGAAACGCAAATCCGTTGGAGTGGCATTGTAGGCGTCTTCCAGCGAGGGAATGAGTTATTCAGCTCCCTTCTTTAGATGGAACAGCAGAGCGAGCATATCTATAGGGTGCACTCACTGTATATGAACGTCCCACCCTCTTTATTTGCCTCTAACTCATCTAGCTTTAGATCCCACGAGCGTGGGTTCAATTTGAGCCTAGCAGTCCACACTCAGTTCGTGTGTACCAAAAGAAGGGAACGAAACGTTTACTCCTCGGGCCATGCAAGAGGATGGAGAAGATGTGGCTCTCGGAGGTATTGTCCGGTGAGAGACCTGCCCGCAAAGAACGGGTCATCGCGGGCTTTGAGCGCAATAGCTCCGGTTAGATTTCCACCAGCGGAATCTCCGCCAAGGAGGAAACCCTTGGAGAGGGATACATTGAGTGATGTCGCATTCTCTGCTACCTGGAGGAAGACATTCAAATCAACGAGGTGGCGCGGCTGTCCACGGAAGAGGCGCTACGAACCCATTTAACAGCCGCATAACTGTCTTCGAAGGCAGCTGGAAACGGATGTTCAGGGGCTAACCTATACATGGACGCCGTGAATAAGGACTCAGTAGTGTAAGGAGAATGATGACGGCCCCGCAGCGTACCTGTACTCGACATTCACGATCGCGAGCTGGAGCTCCACACAAATCGTCCGAAGACAACCGTCGTCCATATCAACGTCTCCGAACATCCAGCCTACCTCTCTGTGGTTAGGTAGATAAATCTGTACAACGGGCCGTGCAGACGAACCTCCCCCATGAAGCCACACAAGGACGGGATGAGTCGTGGACGGCGCCTTTCCAGCCGGCGTTAACAACCGGACAAGGATCTCCCCGCCATCGACAGGAATGTGCTTGTTAGAAACGGTGTATTGATCCTCTGCGAGACGAGTTATGCATATCGATTTCGTGCCTGCACTGGGAACCACGATCCATCAGGCGGCTTTGAAACTTACCAGACGGAAGACGATGGCCGAAGTGCGTTGTCCATTGACCTGCTAGGAATTTACATTGCTCACGCATGTGAACATGCAGAGGGACTCCTGGAGGTGGGGGCTGTTGTTGGGTAAATATGAGGTTTGCAGCAAGAACATCTGCTAGCTCTGGGTCTATAGTCGGCATCTTGAATAAGGGCGGTCAGAGGAAGGAAAGGGCTGGAAGCTTAGCAGCTGCCGCGAACTCGCTTCTGCCGTATAAATAATGAGCTGTGCGAGTTTTGAACTAGCAATGTTGCGGATTCGTCGTTCCGGGGTGAGCGGAGGCTTATGCATCGAGCGGTGTTTGGTCTCCGGATTACTATCCATGGGTACCGTGCCTTGACCTCGTGCCGTTGCTGTGTACGAAAGCTTTACATAGCGGCTCCCCTGCTGGGATACCTCGTGATGGTCGAGGTTGGGTTTTGTTGGGGTTACTCGGTTCCGGATCGCGCTCCCTATAGGGTACCCCACTCGGACTCAGCATGAACAAGAGAAGGAAGAACAATCTTAAGCTCACCATGATCTCATCCTTCGGTCAGGCTAAGAAGCCGTTTCGACCCCATGCAAGAGTTATCAAGCTCGGCTGGCAGCCGCGGCTAAGGGTGCGGATAGTGGGCACCATGTATAACCATGGGTACCTGGAGGACCGGGAGAGTATCCTCCATAAATGCCGATCAAACCGACTCCTCTACTGATGGTCCACACTCCATGGGCTTAGACTGGGCGTCCGCCGCGCATGCGAGGCATTCGTAGATGTGACCGTCTCACGAGTAAAGTTGAGCTCTGCGTTTTCAATGTGCGGGGGAGGAAGACCAGCGTGGGATTATGTTAGAAGCCGAGAGAACGTAGGGTCTGTCGGAGGAGCTCCGCAGCTCTCTAGGCTAGTTCGGGATTTTCATATCGGGATTGTGACACAGCATTAGAGAGCAGAGGGCTGAGAAACTCACCGAGAAAATAGATATCCCCCTCTTTGTGAGCTTGAGGAATACCTGGACGTGGATTTCTTGTGGCGATGATCAGTTGGTGTTCATAGCGAGAAAAACTGCCAAACCTCACTTGCCGGGCCATACGCAGACGTACCATGGTGGACCGGGGTAAGCTCGAAATCTGTCGGCATCCTGTGAGTAAGAAAAATGGACACAAGCTGAAAGACGTGAGACGCAAAATTCACAACGTCTTTCTCAGGGCACAACAGAATGAAATTTAGGAAGGCTCTCGTACCTGTCATCGTATCATCCCCGGTCTCGGCCGTTTCCATGCAGCGTTCGTGGTCAAATGGTAGTATGAATGTCGTATATAGCTCCGAACTCTGAGTGTGCTAAACGACGTGCGCTTTGGGATGTCGTTAGTCGATAGAATAGTTCTCAAGTTCACCCACTGTTTCAAACTTGGAAGGCCGAGAAATTGGAAGGCCGAGAGGGCGAGTTGTAAACCAGTGGCTGCACATGGTACCGTCACCCGGGTGTTGAAGCTCACCTATTTTCTGTTTAGTTCTGGAATGGGACAAATTTACGTGATGATAAGCGACCTATTCGTAAGCTCTCGGCCTAAGAACGGAGAAAGTCTATTGAGCGTCTTCATCTGGTTTGTCCGATGGTAACGCGCCTTTTGGTCTGGTGTATATATTTGTTTTTCTTCGTGAGGGCCGTGTGGGCTTGTCGGGCACCTGACATGGGTGACGGGCGCCCTGCTGGCTGCTAGCGGACGAGTACAACGTTACGGACCGAGTTTGGGAAGGAGTGGCAGAAGTTCACCCAAAGAGGTTTGAATGTGGACACCTGCGGACTTCTGGTTGCTCTGATATTCCTGGAGGGTCGTCACCAAGCCCTCGAGATTGGCTTTGAAGCTGGGCAAACGGACCCACATACGGATGCGCCTTGGAGACAAGCTCGATGACGATACCAAATCGCCTCCCTCCACCTTCAAGAACTCGGAGGGCGGGATTCCAATACGGGGGGGGGGGGANNGGGGGGTATGAATAATACCTACCGCGAGTGGCCCAGAACGGCTCCGGCTCCTCTTCATCTCTCGTCTTGATGATGCTCATTGTACTTGCCCACAAGTACGACCGTTGCGTACGGCGTGCGAGACCGTAGTCTCCGCCACCGAGAGGCCCATACCCTCCGCCGGCTGTGGATCCACCCACACTTACGAAGCACAAGGGTGAGTCCACAACATCCACGCCTGCAGGAATAGTCACTTCGTAGAAATCGCCCCGCACTGCAACTCCCTGAACGGTGACTACTTCTTTCCTCCGCGAGCGATACTTTGTTGAGCTTCGAGAAGTCGATGGCAAGTCACGACGCCGCCGTTGGAGCTAGCTCACGTCGACGCGTGCACCCCGCCGCATTTTACTGCGACTTCGAGGGGCGGAGTCTGCACCACGACATACGCCAGAGCGAGGGGATGTCTTCGGATGCGGTGGGTTGGACGACGTATTGTGCGGGAAGCTGGGAGAGATCCGACTTGTGCTTGAGGGCCGCCGTGAGGGCATCTCCAGAGGTAGATGCGAGAACGGTGCCCTGTATGCATTACATACATTCCAATGGCCTATGGCATGCGTCATCGACTCCAGTGTTTGGATCATCGCCCTGCATTTTCTGCGGTTGTATCGGTATCCAAAAGGGAGGTGGTAACAAGTCGCAGAGACTCAACGCGATCACTCCGGCTCCGATCGTCGCTCGAGAGGAATTGGACCTTTAGTGAAATGAGATCTGCCGATATATTTCGATCGATGGCATGTTGCCAAGGCCTAATGGTCTAGAAGTATGATACTTGCTTTGGGATAGTCATCTTATCTGCAAGTGGTCCCGGGTTCAATTCCCGGTTGGGCCCCTTTTTTCTCCTTTTTGCGCCCATGTATAGCCATCAAATTTACTGTAGACGATAGACATCCTGTAGACACACCTTCCATGATTTTTTCACGACGCCATTCCGTGTTGTTGAGGAGGAAAAGAGACGCAAACGCGATGTGACACGCTTCACGTGCACCGTGATCTAACGCGTTTGAGCGCGTTCCCCCTCGAATCCCACGATCCTTTGCTTCTCCCCCCACCCGACCTCTCCTCGTATTGGTTTCGTCTCTGGGTAATCTATACCTCTGCAGCACTGCGCAACCATGAGCGCGTCAGCTCCGACTGTGCCCTCGGTGCTCCTTCCGGAGCTGCTTGGTTTCATCCCCCAATTCCTGCTCGACGACATCATCAACACCGCCAACGACGAGTCGCGCCAGACGATTGACGCCATGGAGCAGTTCCTCCAGCGTTGGGCAGACGCACGTTCGGAGGCTGCGCCGGACTGGGACCCGACACAAGAGATCGAGCAAGGTCTCGTCGCGTTCCAGACACTGCTCGAGCACCACCTCGACGTCGCGTTCGACTTTTTCGAGGCATGGTCAATGCGCAACATCTTTGCGGTCCCCGCGGACCTGCCAATTGTGACGCCGCACCAGGCGGGGTTGGACTTGGAGTGCCCGCCGGAGCGCGAGGCGGAGCTGCTTGCGGAGATCGACGAGTTGAGGAGGAAGGTCCATGCGGTGCGTCTCCTTCGTTCCAGTGTGCACGCAGACGTCTTGACGCACTCTCCCCGCACCCGCACGTAGCAAAGGAAGCTCAAGCGGTTGTTCACGCGCGCGACGCGCAAGTCTGCGGCAGACCTCACGCACGCCCGCCAGCGGCTCGACCGCCTCGCGTTCCTCCGCGCGCCCCAGGTGCGCACGCTCCTCGCGCTCCCTGCTGAGCTCGAGGCGATGCACGCCGCCGTCGCCGCGCTGCCTCCGCCCCCAGACCTCGCGCCAGAGGCGGCCGTCCCGGAGCTGGGGAAGCGGCCATGGGAGACGAGCAAGACTGGGTACGTCGCGTGGGCGGTGGAGCAGCTCATGGAGCGGGCAAAGGAGAGGGCGCGGGGCGAGCCGGGGGAGGGCGGGGCATTCAGCGAGGGGCGTGCGGAGGTTGCTGCGACGGCGGAGAGAACCAAGGCGGTAGGGAGGGTGGGGGACTTGAAACGAGCGTTGGAGATGGCCGCTGGAGGCGGAGTGGGGTCGGACAAGGGCAAGGGTGTGGAGACGATGGACACGCGGCCTGGGTGAGGGCTCGGAGGGGAGTGGTTGTGTGGCTTTGCTTGTGTATTTTACTGCCTCACTCTCCGGAGTTGTATCCATGGATTTTTGTTTTGATGCGCCATGGTGGCGAGGGTGGCATAGACAGCGGAGGTGCATAGGCATGCGTACTCAGTTCTGCGTTTCCGCCGTCCATGATGTCCATCCGAGGTATACAATTCGTGGACACAACATCATTGCATCTTACGGGAAACAAGTGATTATGGGATCGGGCTCTGAATCCCATTTCTGAACAGTCATCCACTGCTGCAAGAAAAGGTCTCCGCTAAGCCTTTGCGGAGCCGCGCCGAGGCTTTCTTGACTTCATGACTGAATGTTTAGCGCCCACACATCTTTCCTCCCCCTTTTATGTAGGTAAGTCATGCGAAGTTGGCCGCGTTATCGCTTTTTCTTATACTATCCTTTCAGCCATGCATCGAAAAGATGCCATTACGACCATTCGCCTTCTCTCCCTTTGCCTCAGGGGTAGGAAGGTCCCGCCGCATGACGAATTTGAAGATTTCATCCGCAGCCGGATCCCTGCTAGTGGGAAGGAAGACCACCAACTATCGCTTCTCGGCCACCTCTTAACCATGCTCGACACCGGGTCACGTCCCGAACTTTTCCCCGCAGTGACTAGTGAGGTGATGAAAGACGCCGTGCTCTTGACTGTCGTCGTCTCATCTGGCTCTGACGCACACATACAAGCAACTCCACCGCCGTCCACAACCACCGAAATCATACCCAATAGCATGTCCCTTGAGAACATAAACAACCCATTAACGTAAGTCGCATCATCATATACACCAATACGCCCACATAATTGCACCATAACAGCGGAACGCAAGAAGGGCATGCGCCTACCTTCAAGCAACATCTTTCCGACGTGGCTGGTGTTCTGTGCCTCCTCGGCTCGGTGCAAGACCAGACCCCTGTATTCCCCCTTTCACGCTGGCTCGTTATCCGGTGCCATAAGAGGATAAAGGCACGCTTTCGTTCTTGCGCTCAAGGCTGGATCAAGGTGCCTTGGGAAGTCATGAAGAACTGGCAGGGCCCAGCGCTGGGCGACATGGAAGTTGAATCATCCCGGATCAAGGTATCGAAGAATATGATGACATATCTCCCTCTCACTGAGCTTCCTTATGACGGCGAAAGCGTCCCATTCGACCGCGACACCGTTCAGACGTGGATTGTCGGTCTCGGCGAACTCCTGTCTTTCGCTAATGAACAGTGCGCGGAAGACGACATGGAGTCGTTATTCGACCTCAGCGATGCCCTGGCCGGAACGCTCTTCCTGTTGGACCTCCCCCAAATTCAGAAAATATTGTGTGACACGCGGTCGCTTGCGAAAGACTTCAATAGTGCGCAATTCCGAGAATCGTGATCGTAGTTTTACTCATATTCTCATAGACGCAAGGGTTCTACACACTAGGAAAATCGAGACAAAGCAAGAAGATTTAGGCACGCCGTGACTCACTCTACACTCCTGAATCCAATGTTCATAATCTTTTTGCAGACACGTTGCCTAAGCGGGGAGAGTCTGCGGGAGCCTACGTGTTAAGGAACGTTCAAACACTTGTAGCTTGGCCTGCAGCAGCGCACGCCGCTGTCAGCTTTTTCTCGCACAACTACAGGCCCCCCCTCATCCGCCTCGTCGAACTTGCAGACCATTCTTCCGAAGCGATCATAGACATTAAGAAGAATGGCCGCTCGATAGTCGACTCTCTCAAGAAGGAGATCACCGATCTGTACGGCCATATGCCTCAGAATAGGGCCGAAGACCTTTATCACTGGATCGAGGCTAATTTGAGCGCCACTCTAGCTGAAGAGGCGTTTTGTCCTTTGCGAGTACATGCTGAAGCAGGTCTAATGGCGTTGCTGACGGAAGCACAGGCGCCTCCCGGAAGTCGCGCAGACGGGCGGAATATGGTGCGCGCTGCGTTGTCCACCTGCGCGAGCTGATTTATGTATTTGGCTCTCGTCCTAGGTGGAGTTCTTCTCAGATACGCAGGATTGCGTTATCGGTGTGAGCGAGAAGTGTTGTTACATGTGTCGACTACTCAAAGAGAGCATGCTTGACAATGTGGCTGGTTCGTACTGGTCTGTGAACCTTTGATGCTCACGTTTAATGCTCGACCGTAGGTCACCGGAGTCTCAACCTCTCAGGCAGCCATGGGTACATTTTCCCGTGGGATCCTCCCTCGTTTGGTGTCCCCGACAACGTTCTTGCGTCGATGGCTGCGAGGCTTCGCGAAGAGATCATCAAGTGCGCCATCGAACAGGTGCCCACCCAAAAGAACAAGAGCCAGCTGCCATCTCCTACCTCGGTGGGCGAACATATGGAGTACAATCTCAACAACTCTGCACCCGGCCGGGTCCCCTTCAACAGGCGAGGTCGCTAAATGGTCTGTGCCTGGGCGTGATGTGCCGTGCGCACTCACTGGATGCGTGTAGACTTAGAGCCCCTTGCGTCGACGCCCGCAACGCGCTCGACGACGTGGTGCTGCTGCCCGCAACCAGATCTGTTGGTGCCAATTTCAGTCTTGCGCGCCGAACGTCCATCCCAACCTACGGTATCATCGTTGTTATGATTACTCTCTCCTTGTTCATTTTGTATGCCTTTTACATCTCTTTGAAAGACAGTCCTCCCCTACAAAGACCGTATCAGCTCGGACCGGGAATGTCATGAAGGCACGGGAATGGAATGTGAACGAAGTCTTTGCGGAGCCCCAGTACGCAAAGGCGGTGCTGGAGACTAGGTGCTCATTTGCCCTACTATGTGAATGTGAGGTGATGGGCAGCCCTCCATGAGGTCCCGAAGATTTCACACGTTATCGGAAATGCCATGTCTAACACTAGCATTATTGCTTATCCCTTTCCACCATTGCGGCGGGCCGTCGACGGTGCCTTGTTAGTCGTCGTGCACCTCGGTCCTTCCCTCTGCCTCAGACTCGATGGGTGTGTCACGTGAATAGCTGTGCGGAACTGTCTGTCTCCGCAATGGAAATACGATGTTTGGGACTGTCAGGGGACCAGTTCAACTTCTCAGGTTCAAGCTTCGAGCTTCAACAAGCCCCCGGGCAGGTGGTATTTAGCGCTCGATCAGTGGCTGTGTGGAGCTCTCCGCTCAAAATTGAAAAGGTTCCAGCTGAGCTTCTCCTTCTCAGACTCGGACTCCTGCAGTGACATAAGACTACATGTCTTCTGCTCTTCTACGATCCCTTCCACTATGCGTCGGGATGAGGCCATCACAACAATTCGTCTACTCTCACTTCGCCTCCATTACGTCCGGCACCGCATCATGATACAACCCCCTTGCGACAAAAAGGAGGACCAAGAGCTGTCGCTTTTCAACCATCTCTCCACGATGCTCAACAATGGCTGCCGTCCTGAGCACGTCCCAGCTGTCACCGGTGAACAGACTAAAGACGCTGTGCTCGCGACCGTCGTCATCTCATCGAACTCCAGCGATCACGTACAAATGACCTCACCGTACACTATCACCTCGATCACACCTAATCGCATGTCGCCACAGAGCGTAGATAATCCTACCGTGTGAGTTGTTCCCTTACATAGCTATGTATCCCTTCCTATACTCATACATACTGCTGTGCCATACATAGGGATCAAACTGATTTCAAGGAGCACCTTTCCGACGTGGCTGGCATTCTCAGCCTCCTTAGTCCGCAGCCCCAAATCTCTCTCTCTTCCCTTCAACGCTGGCTTGTCGTCCGATGCAGTAACAAGATAAAGGAGCGGTTTCGCATCCGCGCCAAATGCTGGTCCAAGGCGCCTTGGGAGATCATGAAGGACTGGAAAGGCCCGACGCCGGACGACATTATTGAATCATCCTGGATCGAGGTATCGGCGAATGCGATGACGTATCTTCCTCTCACCAAGCTTCCCCGCCACGGCGAAAACGTCCTACTCGACCGCGACACCGTTCAGAAGTGGATTGTCGGACTCGGAAAACTGCTATCCCTCGCTCATGACCTGTACGCGGAAAACGACAAAGAGTCGCTATTCCGCCTCCATAACCTCTTAACAGGAGCATTCTTCCTGTTGGACCTTCCTCAAATTCAGAGAATATTATGTGCCACGCCGTCGCTTGTGAGAGACTTCGATGGTGCGCAGTTCCGACAATCACGATCGCAGTATTACTCATCTTCTAATAGATGCAAGGCTTCCACACATTACAGAAGATAAGACAAATCCGGATGAGGTCCTAGGCGCGTTATGACTTACACTACACCCCTGAATTCAATGCTCACGGTCTTCTTGCAGACACTTTGCCTGAGCGGGGAGAGTCGACGGGAGCCTACGTGTTAAGGAATGTTCAAACACTTGTAGCTTGGCACGTAGCAGCGCACGCCGCTATCCGCTTTTTCAAGTCCAGCCCCCGGGTCCCCCATATCCGCCTTGTCGAACTCGCGGACTATTCTTCCGAAGCGATCACAGACATGAAGACGAATGGCCGCGCGATAGTCGATTCTTTGAAGAAGGAGATCGCTGGTTTGTACACCAATGCAGCTGGAAACGAGGCTGAGCCTCTCTACGACTGGATTGAGGATCACTGCAAAGTCCCTCAATCTAACGAGGCGATTCGTCCCTTGCGACTGCATACTGAAGCAGGCCTAATGGCGTTACTGAAGAAGGCGCAGGGGCCTCCGCCTCTCGAAAGTCGCGTGGACGAAGGGGGAATGGTACGTGGTGTGCCATCTATTTGCGTGGCCTGGTTCATGTTTCATTTCTCTTCGCAGCTGGATTTCTTCTCGGAGATGCAGAATTGCGCTATCGGCGTAAGCAAGAAGTGCTGTTACATGTGCTACCTGCTCAAGCAGTGCATGTTTGACGACGCTGACGACGCTGACGACGACGATGATGCTGACGACGCTGACGACGCTGACGACGCTGGCAGTGCGTACTTGCATACGCGCCTTTGATGCCCATGCTCAACTTTAAATTTCAGGTTCTCGGATGAACCTCCGCCTCCCAGGCAGCCATGGGCACGTTTTCCCGTGGGATCCGCCCTCATTTGGTGTTCCCGACGATGTTCTTGTGTCGATGGCCATGAGACTTCGCGAAGAGATCATCCAGTGCGCCATCAAAGCGGCGCCTCGCCGAAAGGACCAAAGCCAGCAGTCATCTCCTACCTCGGTTCCCAAAGGTTCAGGGGACACTCTCAGCGCCTCTCTATCCGCCGCGGATGAACCCATCAACTTCGACTAGGTCCCCAAATGGTCTCTCCCGGGGGCGGATGTGCTGTGCACACTCGCTGGATGCGCGTAGGCTTCGAGCCCTATGCACCGTAGTTCTCAACGCAACCGATAGCGTAGTGTCACTCCCCTCAACGAGATACTAAGTATATGCTGTACGTTACGCTCATGGGCGTGAACACCCCTCTTTTTTCATATGCACTCTGTATCTCTTTCATTATTTCATTAAAGTTTGCATCGACTCAGATCTTCGGACCCGGAACGAGTGTGGACGAAGCCCGAGCGGAGCCCCAGTAACGTCTCCTGAGTTTACTTTCCTTGGTGACGACGAGGGCGTCTACCATTGAATCTTGATCCCGCTGTCTGTGCAGACTCTTGTCTAACGAGCTCCAGGATAAGGCTGGTCAGTCGACGTTATGGCAACATGGAACTCGCTGCTTCCGTATACGTGTACCTGCACAACCATGAAGTGACAGGTTGGAGGTGGTATACTAGCCACGATGACAAGTGCGCATAAACATGGTAAAAGTCCATAACAAAGACATGTCAGGTGTGTTTTAGAGAGCGGAACCGTTCTATCCACGAAGTCCATTCCCATACTTTCCGGGCGTTAGGCTTTGGTCCTTCTGACTTCGTACCGCACCCTATCTGCGTCGCGCACGAGGACGACGACGCGCCCCGAGCCGTCCTCCCAGTGGTCGAGGCGACGCAGCTTGGGGCACCGCCATGCGAGCACGGACGCGACCTCGTCGTTCTTGCGCGTCCGGCTCCGGTCGGACATCGACAGGTGCGGCGCGCCGCTGTCCGTGCTCGCGACGGCGTGGAAGAAGCGCACGCCGTGGAACGTCATTAGTTCCGGCAGCTGCGCGAGCACGCTCGCCCACTCGCCCTGCGGCCCGTCGGTCAGTCACGCGCGCTCGGCCGTTCTGCGCAAAGCGAGTGTCACGCACCGGGTTGGGCACGACGTGTGCTATAGCCGCCTTCGCTCCGGCCCCAGAGCCAGAGCCCCCTGCAGCCGCCGCACCTGCGAGGGCCGCACCTTGCGCGGCGGTCGCCCGCCGTCCGAGGTCGAGCCAGGTGAGGCGCGGGACGCACTCTGCGAGCCTGCGCACGTCCTCCATCTCGCCCGCGCCGACGAGCTCGAGCCTGCGCACGGTCTGCGCGCCGAACGCGCGCAGGTGCGCGAGGAACACGGCGTCGCGCGCGGCGCCGCCGAGGCGGATGCCCTTGAGCGTCTCGAGCGGCCGCACCTGCCCAGCGGCGGAGGCGGGGCAGGCGAGGATCGCGCCTGCGAGCTCCCGCCCGGCGTTGAGCTCGCGCAGGCGGGGGAGCGTGCCTGGCGGGAGCTTGAGCGCGCTCGCGGCGCCGAGGCTGAAGTCGAGATGGAGGACTTCGAGCGCGGGGTGGGCGGCGAGGAAGGTGGAGAGGGCGTCGAGCCCCGCGTGGGGCGTGCAGTGGAGAGAGGTGAGGGTGAGGTGCCGAAGGGCGGACCAGCGGCCGGTGAGGAGGAAGTCGTCCGCGACGGGCTTGAGGAAGCCGGGTTGGGTACGAAGGGCATAAGTGATACCGAGGGTCTGTAGATAGATGGCGGTCAGGGAGGGAAAAGGGAATAGAGACAGAGAGGTGCTCACTTCGAGGTTGGGGCAGTGGTGCAGGATGGTCGAGACGCGGGTGAGGTCAGGTTCTTTGGAGGCCCCAAACGTCGTCTTGCCGCCGTGGAGACCGACCGTCTTGAGATCGTGCAGCTATGGCGGAGACGTACACATCAAGCCTAGGGCAGGGGAATGAACGGACGTACCACCACCCGCCGTTTCCTATCGTCTCCTTTCTTCGCTCCTGCCGCATCCGACGCGTCCTCCGCCTCAGACCCCTCGGACCCATCCTCGACCTGCACCGACTGGAACACCGAGTTGTCCTCCACCTCAATCTCCCTCATGCTGCCGCACCGCTCCAACGCCTCCCACACCTTCGGAAACGACACCAGCGAGTGGCTGCACGCCCACCGCACGCTCTGTAGCCCTGTCATCCGCCCAATAGCCGCGACAACGTACCGCTCCTGCTTCGCGTGCAGGCCCAGCTCGTCGCCCGAGCTCTCCAGGTCCGTGTCCCCGACCTTCCCCTGCGCGATGTCTCGCGGGATCGCTTCCTCCTCCCGCCCCGCGCGCTCGTCCAGGATCTCGAGCCGCCGCACGTTCCGCGCCAGTGCCCGGTGCACGACGAGGTGGTGCCAGACCCGCAGCGCGCTCGGCCGGGCCCGCACGACGCGGTACTCGGCGTGCCGCGGGACGACGACGTCGTGCAGCCGCTTGCACGCGAGGCCGAGCGCGAGGAGGTCGCGTCGCGCGTCGATGAAGAAGGCGACGTGGTCGAGGACCTCGGTTGGGAGGCGGGCGAGAGCGGCGCGGCGCGGGCACGGGGTGAGCCCGACGAAGGGCTCAAGGAGCGAGAGCAGGTGGAGGGCGAGCTTGTGCTCTTCGGGGCGGAGACGCAGCGCGCACCCGCCTGGACGCGCTGGGAGCGCGCCAAGGAGGGTGCGGAGGGCGTTGAGAGCGGCGAAAGGGTCGGTGCGTGCGTAGGCCTTGCAGTCGGTGTCAACGGGGCAGTGAACCGGGTGGGGGTGGCTGGGAACGCCCTTTGCTTTACGCCCTGCGTCGAGGGTAGACTTGGGGGGAGGGCGGGCGCGAGAGCGAGGAGGCGGACGCGACGGGGTCACCATCGTGGTCGAGGACGAGGCACCGCAGACGGCGATGAAGGAAAGACATGGATGTTGCGATAACGTGGGAGGCCTTCGGGACCGCAATGGCGGGGACGATGACTGTCCATCATTTCAGGTGCGTGGTAAGTAGGGCAAGCGAGCTCATAGTCCAATTCGATAGTCTTCGTTTGGCTTCCAACATCGCCTTTGCTTGATCTATTAATCCATCGGGCATAGCCGCGAACATAGTAGAGCTATGTACTATCTCCTACTTATTCGCCTGGTATCAAGTTAATAGCATCACATTCAATCTTCGTGTACACTACGATCAACTATAAACGATCAGCGACATGCGTGTTCGACAACCATGCATGTTGCTGCGAGCCCAGTCTGTAATCAGCATATGTTCCAGCACAAAAACGCCGACATGAGATCGTTCCACTCCAATATCATCTGGTCTAGGGTCGGCCCGTCCTGCCCCTTAGTGTCCGGGATCCCGCCGTCCGCGTGCCCAGTAGAATCGAACAGCCAGAGTGACGGATCACTGCAGTCGGGCTCTCAGTTTCGTGTCAGATGGAGTACAGTAGTCAACGGGGTCGTATTCTGACGTACGAAAATCCTGTGGGGCGCACGTAAGTACAAGGATACAGAGACCGAGGCGGTTTAGGGGCGCACCTTTACACGCAGGCGTTGGTAGTCCGCATGCTCGATACCTGCTCGGTGAAGTTCGCATCGAAGCGGGCGCATTTATCGAGGGGTGTGGTGAACGTCTTGCACGCACCGCCCCAGTTGATGTCCGTGCACACGAAGACGCCTGTGGCCGTCCGCCTCTGCAGACTCTACAAGCGCAAGACATGATTCAGCAACACTGAAGTCTGAGAAACATACCTCGGTCGGAGGATGGAGTGGGACTACAGATGCACTTGAGCTGTGCTTCAACAGTAGCAGAGTGGCGAAGCTCGTGAGGGACGCGAAGTAAGCAAGCATGGTGGCGTGAAGGGGGTTTTGGATACTCAGGTGTCGACACCACAAATATCCGACTTTATGGACTCCGATGGTGGAGCGGGTTCTCCACCTCCCTCTTGGAAACGACCAGACTATTGAATATAGAATGCTACACAGAAAGGGTTAATTGTGAGAAGACCGCTCAATTATCTCCTGTGTTTTCATGTTTCTTGATCTATACAACGTCTTTTGTGCCAAGTGTATCAATTGCATGGACTGTAAAACTGAGAATGATGGTAGTAAGTAGACTTTCTCATCAGTGGGTAGGTGTTCTTGAACATACCTCGCCACACACGGATCCCCACATTTCTGACGTCACGCGTCTCCGAAGCTCTGTCGGCAGACGCGTCAAAGCGTGAGTCGAACTTTCGGACTGCAGGGTTTAAACGGGAACATTGTCATTGTACAAACGAGCTACGTCGTGTTACATCTTGATGGAGCGGTAGACGTCATCCAGTACGTAGTGGCACATCACCAGGCAGTATGTCCGCCGCTCACTAGGATGCTGAAAAAGTAAAAATGTTGGTCGACTGTCTCAATAAGGTTCTATGAGCACGACTTACTCGCTTCCAGTACAGAAAGAGCTAGCATCACTCGCTAGGAACGTCACTGCCCCGCGCAGATCTGCAGTCCTTCCGACACGTCCGAGGGGGTTTCCGCTCTCCGCACGTTGGAGCTCTGCGGGGTCGTCGAGGAAACTCGTCATCCTGGAGCAGATGGCGCGCAGCGCGTCAGCATCATAACCGAAGGGCTGACTAAGTGCAGAACTTACGTCGTTTTGATATACCCCGGGCTAATAGTGTTCACTCGAATGCCCTCGAGGCCTAGTTCGCAGGCCATACTCCGCCCGAGCTGGAGCACGGCCGACTTAGAAGAGTGGTACGCAGCGCTGCGCAAATTGGGCTGAGAGGGGTACAGAAGAACACGATGAGCATGCGTTGGCCGGAGAATAAGGCGTGGCGGCACACCTCGAGTGCAACGTGCCCGCAGATGCTGGCGATGAGCACGATGCTTCCACCACTCTTGAGCTGGCGCATCTGGCGGCCTGCGGCCTGAGCAGTGAACAGAACACCCTTGAGGTTGACGTCGATAATCTGTTGTTGAAGCAGGATGAGCGTTGCAGATTGGCTGGTAGACAATGGGACGGTGGGCCCCGCCACTTACAGATTGGAACTGGTCGTCGGGGAACTCGAGGCTCGATGGGTCGCTACCCAACACACCGGCCGCTGCGACACAGACGTCAAGTCGACCTTCCTTGCTCGCTATAGCATCTGCCACTTTCCACATTCCCTTCTGAAAAGCACACGCCCAAGGTGAGCTCGTGTTATGACGCTGACAAATACTATGCAAACCTGGTCGCAGACGTCCCCTTGGATGTACTCCATCCGGCCCTTTCCACCCATTCGACCCAGATGGTCGCGAACTTTGGACCAATCATCGCCTGGAGCACTCTGGAGGTCAAGGCAGTAGACGGCGCGGGCTCCGGCCTCTGAGAGCGCCATGGCCATCTCGAGCCCGATGCCGCGATTTCCGCCAGTGACGAGCGCAACCCTGTCGGTGAGCGCGAACTCTTGAGTGAGAAGCGTAGAAACGGCTGTAGACACATTCAATCATTTGGCGAGCGCCATGGTGGAGAAAAAACTTACGCGTTGAAGAAGCTGGAGCGGCCAGCACATTTGCGACCCCGACGAGACCCCGCTGCTGAGGAGCACGCGCAGTACGCACCAACGGGCTCTGGGAGAACCGTGCACGGGAAACCCGGGTGCTTAAGGTAGGCACGGTGCGGGGCAGGGTAGCTTTGAGCGAGAACATTGAGGTGAAGGGAGGGTAGATGGAAGGGATCAAGAGATAGGTGGGAGTGCACACGAGAAGACCTGAAGGTGGGTCCTCTTGTATAACGAGAGCGTTCGCAGACTAGCGGGATGGTGATTGATGTATGGTCAGCGGGAGGCCGTACGAATCGGAAGACCCGTCATTTAGTCTGGTTTGGAGGCCGCCGTGTCGCACGCCGAGCTGTGAAGAAAGGTCAGCTGGGCGTAGAGACAACATGGAGAGTTCGGAGTCGATCTTAAAGTGGGAATAGGTACAAAATAGGTTCGCATTGGTGGTGCGTAAAGAATGCGAAGCCGCGAAGACAACCTCGGGGAAGATGAGAATGCTACTTACCGAATCTCATGACCGGATGCTGCGCGCATCCTCCCAGGCCCTGAGTGACGAGGTACCATGGAGAATGTCTACAATGCCGTACTATGGTGTGAATGGATTGGTCGCAAGGGAAACACCCCTGTCATGCAAGCATAATGTAGGGTGCCCTTGAATCGCGCAGGCCATCGCACCCGCTTCCAATCTCCAGTTTCACGTCATCTCTCCTATTCCGACGAGTGTTGTTGAAAACCGTTAAGGAGTTTCAGAGAGATGTCTTGGGTATACGGAGTCCAAATCGGATGTGGACCTCTGCCAGTAGTTGAACTGTTTGGAGATAGAAAGACGTCTCTATGGAGGGTGACGCTAAGCCGAGAAGAAGCCGCATCGACAGCGGAAGGGCGAGAGGAATGACTAGTGAGCTGCCTAGCTTAGGTACCGGGTGCTGGTGCCGAGTACTGAGTCCTAAATATTGGCAGTGGGGGTCGGGACAACGTTGGCGCAACTGTGACGGACTTGATTGGGAAGCTCGAGCGCTTGAGAAGAATTTCCTGCACGTGACTATGACATCACCGCAGAGCGCGACGCGTTCTACTGAGAACAAGTAGTTCAATGGGAATCTGGGATGCCAGTGGCTCCTAAAACATGATCAGCACGCACTACACGTACATGATTCATATCTCTCCAAGAAGCGTGAAGAGCGACTCCATATAAAATCAGCGTCTCAGTCCATACTGTTATGTGGATCATACAGTGCTTGTGGTGGCGAACATTCTGCATTCTGACTTCTATCAAAGCTATTCTTTCTGTGCGCGGGTCTCTACAACGAGCTGATACTATAGTACAGCAATAGTACCTTACCCTACCGACGCCGTGTGTCCACCGGCTACAAAGATGCTGCGCGAAAGGAATCATAACATAATCGTAAGCTTTTATGTAGATATCTTGCGTGGTTGTATACGTACTCGCTTGCAGTGCAGAATGAGCTGGCATCGCTCGCGAGCCAAGTCATCACCCCTCGCACCTCGTCCGGCCGTCCCAGGCGTCGCTGTGGCATGGACCTCACAGCGTTCTCCGCATCTAGATCGCTAATGTACGCTGTCATCCTGTATGTGAACAAAGGTCAGCTTCCTGGTAGTCTGCATACATATGCACTGGGACTGAGAGTACTGACGGAGTCCTAATGTAGCTGGGACTAATGGTATTCACGCGAATTCCACTCAAAGCGTGCTCACAAGCTATGCTGCGCGCAAGCTGAAGGAGGGCGGCTTTGGTAGAATGATACGATACACTGCGTAGTGCAGGCTAGAAGGAAATACTATGGATAGTGAGAAGGCATTACTAGAGACAAAGTTGGATTCATACCTCGACAGATGCGTGGCCACAGACACTAGAGACGATAATCATGCTCCCGCCGTTTCCAAACCGAGACATTTGCCGCCCTGCCGCCTGCGCTGTGAATAACACACCCTTGAGATTCACATCTAGGACCTTTGATAGGAAGTTAGTGTATGTCAACGGTTAGAAATATTTGAGGATGTAGCCGTACACGTTGGAATTGGTCTTCTGGATATTCAAATGATGGGGTATCACCGAGGAACACGCCTGCCGAGGCGACACAGATGTCGAGCCGCCCTTCTTGGTCTCCAATCTTTTCCGCCAATTTCCACATTCCTTCCTGGGCCCGCCATCTGGCCGTTAGCGCTAATTAAGACCGCAAGCACGTCGAAGGAATCACCTGGTTCCGGACGTCTCCACGCAGATACTCCAACCGTCCTTTCGAGCTCATCCGGCCGAGATACTGATGTACCTTTGTCCAATGATCTCCGGGCGTGTCCGGGAGGTCTACGCAATATACGGCCCTAGCGCCAGCTTCACAAAACGCCATAGCTGCTTCGAGCCCAAGCCCACTGTTTCCCCCAGTGATGAGCGCGACTCTGTCCGTTAGTGCAAACTCGTGAGAAAACAGCGTCGCTGTCGTGGCTGAAAGTTGTTGAGCCCAACATCAACTATCATGGGTAGGCGAACCTATAGAGTGGCTTGAGGATGCAGCGATTGCTCGTTCTACTCCGACTGGACCGTATTTTGGTTGAGGAAGGTTAGGACGCTTGGAAGTTCTCGCGTCGGAGCTAATCGCCGTGCTTCTTGAGAAATGTGCACGGGCTGCGCGGGCACTCGTGAGCGGTCCCATGCGGGAGACAGCGGGCTTGAAGAGGGACATCCTGTAGCCGATGAAGCGAGAGTAGGGGTGTGGTATGGTTCTTTATAGCCTTCCACCGGCTCCCTGTGGAGTGAGCGCTGATTCCTGACGTTGCGCCGTACATCGGATGACTATAGAGAGGGATGTCAGGTGAAGTCGCCAAGAGAACTCGGAGAGGAGATTGGAGTACAGGTACCAGAGTCGCTGCGGCAAAGTTCTTTCCATTCAACGGTACTGAGGACTGGTGGATTACTAGATTAGAAATGCCCGGTGCCGGTGATGGAGTCGTTGAACCCCGCACGCTAAATCCCCGCGTTCATCTCGTAACTTGCAGAGTTCTTGATAGAAGCGCGTCTGACGGTTGGGAACACGGCAGTATAACGTCATGTGAGCTTGGTGGGTTTAGACTCGTGGGCTACTGTGGCAAAACGCTGACAAATATATAGTAAAGTGCTCGCTTCGCAGCATAAAAATGTGAACATGATGAAACGGAATGAAGGAAGGGCAAATGTAAGCGCGCACTGATATCACCAACTGGAAGCATTGCAGGAAGTTTATAAGAAGCGTTCCTAAAAGTAGGAAGGGGGCATAAGGGTGGCCATCAATTGAGTAGTCGTACACAGGAATCATTCCCAAAAGCACAGCGCATGATAATTTCACTAGATTGCACTTCTAGGTTTTACACCCCTGATGCTGTGTGGCCTCCTGAGACGAGAATACTAGGAAAGATAGATAATGGTTTTCAATAGTTAGTACAAAGACGTAGCTTTGATACAGACACGTACTCGCTTCCCGTGCAGAAAGAGAGGCTTGCATCGCTTGCAAGCCATGTCATCGCTCCACGGAGTTCGTGGGGTTGTCCAATGCGCCCTAGTGGAATAGATCTGACGATACTCTTCATGATATCCGGTGGAATGGACGAGGCCAATCTGAGACGGCCAAGGTAGCAAGCTGAAGTGACGTATGTATGGAAGAATGTGACCGCGAATACGTACGGGGTACTGATAGCACTAGGGCTAATTGTGTTCACACGGATTCCACTCAAGGCGTGCTCGCAAGCGATGCTACGTGCTAACTGGAGGACCGCGGCCTTCGATGCATGGTAGGACACCATTGGTATGACAGGCTGCATGAAGGGACGAACCAAATAATCGATGAGACGATTGCACAAAGAAAGAGTAGGAGAGAGTACGATACCTCCAATGCAACATGGCCGCTCACACTCGCGACAAGGATGATGCTCCCCCCATTCCCAAATCGAGACATTTGGCGACCCGCGGCTTGCGCAGTGAACAGCACACCTTTCAAGTTCACGTCCATGACCTGGGCGCCCAAAAAGTCAAGTAAGCAAAGTCAGTCTATAAAGTACTGGAAGAGTGCGTACACGTTGGAAGCTTTCTTCAGTGTAGTCGAAGGATGGGGTGCATCCGGGGGACACCCCTGCTGAGGCCACACAAACATCTAGTCGTCCTTCTTTGTCTCCTATCTTTTCTGCGAACCCCCACATTCGGTCCTGCGCCATTTTTTGTGAGATCTTAGGTGGGGGGGGCGTCAGCTCTTGGCAAAAGTGTGCTCACCTGGTTTCGAACATCTCCGGTAACATATTCTAGACGCCCTTTACAGCCCATCCGGCCGAGGCAGTCCTGTACCTTCGTCCATTCATTCCCGGGATTTTTAGGAATGTCGAGACAGTATACTACCCGTGCTCCGGCTTCGACGAACGCCATCGCGGTTTCAAGTCCGATTCCGCTGTTCGCACCTGTCACGAGTGCAACTCGGTCAGTGAGTGCGAACTCGTGGGTAAACAGCGTGGAGGTTTGAGCTGGGCGATGAACACTAACGTTAGGATGATGGCGCGTGCAGTATACGAAGAGATGGCCGGACACACCTCTCCCGGGAGAATCGGATGTAGCAACTGCACGTTGCACGCCGACCGGGCCGTACGGAGGCAGTGAACTGTGCTGACGTAGGAGCGCATGGCCAGGGAAGGCAGCTGCATTCCGAGGGGAAAGGAACTTGAAGTATCGGATACCCATGAAAAAATTCGTAGATGCAAGGGGGTTGAGAGGAGACATTTTGGCTACCAGAGAGTGCCGGGTTAGGGAGAAAGGGATGGCACATTGCTCACGACAGCTGCGGTACTTATTCACCACGCTCACATGAGCTCGTGAGGAGATAAGCGTTGAAACCCGCCTCGACGAGTAAGAGCCTAGCGGAGTATAGGCTGGAAAAATCAACCAGGAGAGGAAAACCCTTGCGCCGCCGTGGCTGAATTTCCGTAATTCAAACAAGTAGAGGGTATGATCATGCCATAGTGTGAGAAGACTTCAAACGCAAGAGGTACATATTGTTCCTATACGAGGAAGCTCATCAGCGAGAATAGTGTAAATGAAAAATGGAGGTTTGGTCACAAGGATTTGAATATTCGGAACTTAGATGGACAAGGACGTCCCTGTGGCAGCAACCAATGTTTTAGCAACAGTGCTGTACGGAGCTAGGAGAATGCACGTGACTATGACCGATGCATTTGCCCCTGAGCTTGATTATACACTGGGGGATGAACTGGGCCGTAGGCATCACTAGTAGTGTTAACGCAACAAACAATCATGGCAGTGCTCCCTACACATAACATTGCTTACTTCAGGGTAGAGTATACGTAGTAGTTCTGATTCTTGCGATACCCATCACACGATTCAGTGAGCCCGTTCGTCTGCTCACGATCAAATCTATTGCCCTGATGCTGTGTGACCTCCAGAAACCACAATACTAAGAAGAGATAAGGGAGGTAAGGTTATTATCACATATTTTGGTGAAGGTCATACGTACTCGCTTCCTGTGCAGAAGGAACTTGCATCGCTCGCGAGCCAGGTCACAGCACCGCGCAGCTCATCTGGTCGCCCCATTCGCTTCATCGGGATACCCCTCACGAGGTGTGCTGCTTCTTCTGGTGATAGGAATGATGTCATTCTGAGAGATGTCCAACATGAGGTCCAGTGTGCATCTCTGTAGATTCACTTGAGACACCCACGCAGTGACGATGTAGCTGGGGCTAATCGTGTTTACGCGGATCCCGTTTGGAGCGTGTTCGGTAGCCATGCTACGAGCTAGCTGGTGGAGAGCGGCCTTTGAGGAGGCATAGGATACGGTTAACAGATCGGGCTGAGGAAACAGCAAACTGAGCAATCGGATTGTGCACTTGAACGACAGAAGCAGTAGACAGTACCTCTAGGGCAATGTGACCTGCCACACTCGCAATGAAGATGATGCTCCCGCCTGTCCCAAGTTTGAGCATCTGGCGCCCCGCCGCTTGCGCAGTAAACAGTACACCCTTAAGATTGATATCTATGACCTGCCATAGATGGCCGTGAGTTTATTTGCTTCGGATCGATCGGAAGAAGGGACATACGCGCTGGAACTGCTCTTCAGGGTACTCCAATGACGGGACGCTTCCGGCAAATATACCCGCCGAGGCTATGCAGACGTCCAGGCGACCCTCCCGGTCTCCAATCGTTTCGGCGAGCTTCCACATGCCCTCCTACGTGCCCACGTTAGGGTGATTAGTATCCGCCCTATGACGTAGCCGCAGTGCATGATGCACTCACCTGACTTCGGACATCACCACTCACGTACTCCAATCGCCCCTTTGCGCCCATTCGTTCCAGATAGTCGGAGGTCGATGCAGCGAGTGCGCGGGCGACGCCTACTGGGCCGTGCGGCGGTGACGGGCTGTCTGAGTTGGGGGGCATGTGTATTGTTGAACGAACGTGGCGGTACGACTACTTAGGAGTGTTCTGGTGCGGAAGGCAAACTTGAAGTGGGATACTCTAGCTTGTATCCGAGGGGAAAGGGGAATAGGTAAGCTAGATCTCCAAGAGAGAGGGAGTGGGTGTACACACCTTATATATGGTCCCTTCCTGATATCGCACCATGCTCAGGAAGTCATGGGCGGGCGTTTGGGGGAAGGGATTATGACCGCTGTAGGCAAGTTCTGATCATAGTGAGGTTCCGCGAACAAATGTCAGGCGCCCTCATGAGAGAACTCCGGAGATGCGCGGCACGGATTCCGCGTCGAAGAGCGATCTCTCTCTCACGTTATGTGCTCCCCGAAAGGTGCTTGAAAAAGGACGCTGGTACGTATATAAATACGAACTCGTACAATCATCTCGTATCGAGCGATAGGCATAGGTCGCACGTCGCAGCCATCATATAAACTCTACCACGCTGTGTGGCCACCGCTCACGATAATGCTGTAAACATATGCAACAGATCAGTGAAGAGCTACCAATTGACCCGGCAGAGGCAAAACTTACTCGCTGCCCGTACAAAATGAGCTGGCATCGCTCGCAAGCCACGTTATCACGCCGCGTAGTTCCTCGGGCCGGCCCAGACGCCCGAGTGGATTTCCCCTAGTGGCGATCTTCATCAGCTCGGGCTCGACTTCGAGGAGTGCGGTAAATCTGATGTTGACTTTGGGTAAGCCATAGTGCCGGTGACGACGGAATGTCTAGAACTAACGGTGTCTTGAAGAAGCCAGGGCTTATTGTGTTGACTCGGATGCCTTGAGACGCGAGCTCACAAGCCATACTACGCGCCAACTGAAGGACGCCAGACTTGGACGAGTGATACGCTGCGCCACGGAGATGCGGCTGTGTGGTAGCATCGGGGTTAGATCGTTACTTGGGGTTGAGGATGGTATAGGCTAACCTCTAGAGCTACGTGTCCACAAATGCTGGCGATGAAGATAATGTTCCCACCCGTTTTGAATTTGACCATCTGCCGCCCTGTCGCCTGTGCAGTGTACATCGCGCCATTCAAATTTGTATGAATAACCTAGCAGATGGGTTCTTGTGAGACAGTGGGCTAGTAACGAGTGTTGAGTACACTCACGTCCTGGAAGTCTCCTTCCTGGTACTCTAGGGAGGGTGTATCACCACCCCAAATACCGGCGGCGGCAACGGAGATGTCGAAACGACCTTCTCTCTTGCCAATCTCTTCCGCGACGTGCCACATATGTGCCTACACAGGCAACACCGCGGATCAACAAGGCTCTCTTGAGGAGACCAAGCGTACGAACCTGGTTGCGCACATCTCCAGTGACGTACTCAAGTCGGCCCTTCCCACCCATCTTGCCCAAATAGTCGTGCACCGCCCTCCATTCGTCCCCTGGTTTCTCTGGGAGATCGACGCAATAGACTGCACGCGCGTCAGCCTCGGACAGAGCCATCGCTGCCTCAAGTCCGATGCCTCGGTTTCCTCCGGTAACCAGCGCGACTCGGTCGGTCAAGGCGAATTCGTGGGCGAATAGGGTGGGGGTGGGGACTAGGTGTTGGAATGGCAGGGAGCGCGCGCATTGGTGAGCGTGAAGCAATGGGAGAAAAAGACAAGGCGTACTTATTGCCGTAGATTTTGACGCCGCGAGTGCCCGGGCCACACCCACAGGCCCGTATTGAAGATTTTTCGAGTCGGAGCGAATAGCATGCACAAGAGAACTTGTAGAGAAACGAGACTGAGCGGTGCGCGTACTTAGAGACGTTGCGAAGGCGCGGAGTGACCCGAAGCTGAGCATCGATATCCTAGGGAAGATTCGGGTGTCAAGAGGTTGGGAGGGCTATACTAGGCGGAAGGCGACGTACGGGGAGGGGTGTGAAGGTGTCTTATACTAAGGAGAAGGGTTCTGCGACTTGCAAACAGCTGACCATGGATCATAATTGGCGACTGTGTCGGTAGGGAGTCTAAACACTGTGTGACAGGACCCGAACCAACTGTCAGAGTTGAAGGGAAGAGCGGAAGTAATGATGACATACGTACCCACTACGAGCGTCCCGATTGTCGAATCTTGACAGCTGGAGTATTCGGGGGATGGGCCCGGAGTGTGCAGGATAGACCGATATCTTGCGAGAATATGACGCGCGATCGAGAATAGGCGATAGAGGCTTCTAATGAACCGAGAAGCAATGTAAGCACAAGGATGGGTAAGTGAAGTCCCAGTACCGCAAGGACCGAAGCACACAAGTGAATGACGCGTGCTATCGAGATGGCCGTCCAATACACGGGTGTATTTTGAAGGCTCAATGATTGGACGTGGAATCCAAAGAGGATTCCAGGCTGGCGACGATCCCCCGTATGCAGTCCGGTGGTAGGTCAGAGCCTGTTCGCGGGTGCACTCCTTGACGAGTACCACGGCCTCGAGTGCCATCGCGATATACGGGGGAAGGATAGGGGGTAAGAAGACGGGGAGAGCACGTACTTTTAGAACATCTCTGTCGTTTGATCCCCGCCAAGAAGCACGGGCTTCACGCACTACGCTTCTGGACTCCCAGCAGTAAGGCGTGTTCTCCTCGCCTTTGGACACGCGACTCGATTGTTTTAACCTAAATGAAAAGTAAGCAGTTCACGATCAGGTTGACGGGTGAGGCGACAGAACAGTCAAAACAGGAAGACATACCAAGACCATCCAACTCCCAAGCTCCAGATAGCCTTCGTTTGTGGGCATGTCGAGAAAGTGAGGCGCGGAGAAGTGCTTTGCATTGCGCGGCTTCTGGAGACTAGAAGCTGGTGGAGGCGGAAAATACGATCGACGCGGAGGCAGCGAGGCAAGGAGGCAGGATATGGAATGAGACTGGATGCAGAGTGGAAGGATGCCGATTGTAGTGCTGGCTCTGTATACTGTGGCTCTGCAATGCCGAGTCTGCATGAGGCCTAGAGAGACTGGATGAGCGAAGAGACTGCATCAGTAAAAGTTCGGAAGTTTGACCTCATAAGGTCAGACTTACGAAGTGATGTGGTGCATTGTAGCCGCCCGTCCGCGCAGCCAATGTCTGATCATTGGGTGGTCAGACATCGTGGGCGCCGGCCATGTCTGATCATGCATAGACGCCCCGGCGATGGATGGTCACGCACAGATGTAACAACGGCTTAGACGATTGTATTATACAAAGTATGAACACACAAAACCAGCTCAGATTGATGCATACGATACAGGCGGGCATCGGTACCTTTTCGATCCACTTAGTTGCGTACTACATAGACTGTATAGCGAGCACGGAGCACACCAGCATGCAGGTGATGCCTTTGAGAAAAATCTTATCATTATATTCACCGCTATTAGACTTGATTATACGAATACATGTATAATCAATATATTTACTCCGGGCGGCACATACATACGCAGACCGCTACAGAGAGCGGCGCCGTCGTACCCCCACCAGGTACTGTGTGCTCGAACATGGGGTGCGGGGTGGGCGCCGGCATGGCGGGAGGCGCCGGCGCAGCTGCGAACCGGGTGGAGCTCGTGCGGACGCGTAGGGGGATGTGGGAGATGTACATGGTTATCGTGGGCGAGGCACTTACCCCTGACGGGGCAGTGGATGTTGCGGACGGTGCCGTGAGACGCATGCCCAACGGCGCTGGCGGGAATGCCAGGTGCAGGACCCAAGTGATACCGAGTTCGTCGAAAAATGGGTCGGTCGAAGAGGACGTGCGCATCAACTTGAGCGTATGGGTTGATGCCGCTCCTATATGCAGAGCGGGGGGCCATCCCCTCTGCGCTTGTGCCCGCTGCCCTGACACGCGGTTCCACCTTTTTGAGTGGTGTCATTAGGTGTACCACTACTTACGCGCTGCAGGAGCTAAGGGAGTCTGACTGGGAGGCTGACGTCGAAGACTCGAACATCGAGTCCGGATCTGAATCTGAGGGTGAAGGCTCGCAGGCGTCAGCTTCAGTGCGTGCTAGGTCAAGACAAGACCCACCTGGCCTCGTCAGCCGCGCCGGCGATAGTGACGAGAAGAGCAACGCACCCTCTCCAGCGCCCCACGCTCGGTGCGCAGACACTCACAGAGACCCCTGAGACCACATATCTCGCCCATGTCCGTGCCGCTTCATACAATCCCCGGGTCTGAACACCAAAGCCCCCCGCGAAGCCCCAGACGTTCCGAGGACGGCAATGCAGCAGCACGAGAAGGAGTCCGAATGGCACGCCCAGCGCGTCTTGAGAACCCTCTCCCTTAAGAGGTCCTTGAGCGTTGTTTCGAGAGTCCCTTCCGCAGTGGTGAGACATGAAGTCCTCGTGGTCCGGCGTGATCGTACCGTTCAATAGGAACTCATAAACACCACTCTGGGGGATGGTGTTGAAATCACCGTAGACGATGACGGGGATCTTGTATCTGTCCGCGTATACGGGTTGGTGGTGCGATGATGCATGCATTGTTCCCGCTTGAAGATGAGGCTGTGGCAGAGGAAGCAGCTAACGACGGCGTGGGTGGAAGACGCGGGGGATACATCGCAAAGTTCTTTGTGTTGTGTATGTGGTTGGGACCGGCGTGGGGGAGGGGTGAAGTGGCATCTTGAACATGATTACAGATATCTTCACTAAGTAGAGGGCGTTCCGGTGCTTGTCTCACGGCAGAGCGCCCGGCCAACGCTTAGCTCACGCTCGGCAGAGGAGGGACAAGCGGGTCCCCTGCCCTTTGATCTCCATCCATCCCCCCTTCTCCTCCTTCTCCTCCTCCTCCTCTTCGCCTCTTATCTCCTTTACATGCATGATGTCTTCCCATCCTGGCACTCTCCTCTCCCCCACGCAGCACGCTAGGGCTCAACGCCAGCGCAGGCGGTGTTCGCAGGCACCACAATATCTATACCCACCGCGCGTAAGTACTAGCTCCATCTGTCTCCATGGAAGTGTCTTGAAGGCTCATATTCGACCCTATATAAGTGTAGCCCGCTGCCGCTCGCCCGCTCTTCCTGACTTTCCTCCAAATAATCGCCTGCTTGTCACCACCCCCTCCTCTCCCACTGTTGCCCCCATCAAGACGCGTCTCTACAGCACCTCCCCCAACACACGAGCCCCGACGTGCCCACGAGGTGAGCCCCAAGTACCCGTTTCCCATAATAAGTCTCCCCTAGCTCCGTATATCCCTTCGTGCACTTACGAGTGCTCTTCTGCAATGGCATGGATGCGACACTTATCAATGTTATTCAAGGCTGCGCGATCATCATGGAGGGTGCTTCTGCTGAGCTCGCGGTCATTACCACCACCCATAGTAAGCACTACCAACACCACGTTCTCGATTGACGGTCACCACGTGTCCGTCATTGAGGTCGATGCGGTCAAACATGCACCTCTCACCGTCGATGAAATCCCTCGCCGAGACTGACCTCGTCCTCATCTAGGACCTCGTGGCGCCTGGTGAGGCTGTCGAGGGTGGCGTCGACGTCGCGATCAACTTCGAGTTCAACTTCAACGGCTCCGCTTCATCAACCCACCTCAGCGCAACATCGTTTCCACCGGCACGACTGGCGACAACGTCACCATCCACTTCACCACTGACAGCCCCAGTCCCTAGTTACTCCACTGCCACATCGACTTCCATCTCGAGGCTTGTTTCGTCGTCGCGTCCACCGAGGACGCCAGCGTGTCGTCGTTCGTCTCTCCCTCGAGTGAGTCTCAGCATGCCCTCGTCCCGTTGCTACTGTTTGCTGATTGTATGCGCCTACAGCCTAGTGGGGGTAACCTGCGCCCGGCCTACAACACGGCGTACACGTTGAGCACCTCAGCGTGCTCTATTGTCGTGTAAGAGTGGGATCACAAGTGGGTGATGGTCTGTGACTGGCACTGCTAGTATTAGATATTGTAATGTTGTATTCGTATATGTAGTACCATGAATATATTTATTGTGATGTTTTATTTCCTTTTTCGAGTGATCTGGACCGAGAAGAACCACCAGATGGCCCCTTATATATGGTCATACACGCGCACATCTGGTCATGTATTATCAGACACCTGCATGCGTATGATCATGCATTATCAGACATGCGCGCGCGAATGGCCGTACATGATCAGACACACGTGCCGGTATGATCGGCCATGATCAGACATCCCGTGTGGTCTGATATAACCGCACAGGCTGTATGATAGTGCATTACAACGACATTTTAAATTATAACAGACATGGGTGGAACCATAACAGGTGCTGGCTGCCCGACTATTGTCGGTATGGCATTACTAGAGTAGATGTGTATTATCATTGTCCGGCCTGACATCCGAAATTTTACTGATGCTGTGGATGGGCCGGGCGCTTCATCATGATCACGTCGACCCGACTCCATCCTGACTCCGGCGCTTCGGTTTCCCACTGTTTTTCGAAGCTGCCCTGGACCTCCTGCGTTTCCTCCTCCCAGCGCATATCCTCATTATGTGCACATCGCAGCGAAGGATAGCTATGGGTAGAATGCTCCGGCAACAAGGTCTATTCGGGCTATATTCAAGCAACGTGCAGACGAAAGTTGAAACATGGAGAAGGGATCTGTTGCGACAAATTTTTATACATTTGCAAGACAATCATGCCAACGCTGAAGAAAGTAACGTGTACTCCGTACTGGCTCCCTGAATCGTAGATGTACAGTATCGTATGTACGTATGATACCATATGGTGCTTGCGCGGAACTTCCCTCATGTCAGCGCTAGCTTCAAGGGCAAAATTCCACGAGACCGCCACCGGAAAGCAATGATGGAGACCCTTCTCGCGATATAGACATAGGAGATGATGGGGTCCTGGGAGCGCTTCGTGTAAGAGGCAAGGGCGAGGGCGAGAGAGCCATATCTTGGGCCCCACCACGGGCCTGGCGTTTTGCCGGGAGTGGTGTCGTTGTATTAGGTAGTTCCAAAACCAGCGTCCGCTTTCGCGCGTTCTCAGGTCCTTTCTCTTCCGCATCGCTACTTATTCCTAGGAGCTTGCGCGTTGGGTGCGGCGGAAGAGAGACCCTCCTGCTCTCCTTCAGGGCCGTGTATACGGCCCCCTCGAGCTCAACGTGCACGATGAGCGTGACGTCGGGCGCGAGGCCGCTTCGCACGAACGACAGGCGTACCGTGCGTTCTTCGGACCCGAAGTCCTTTGACATGTCGGGGCCCCACATCGTGACGTGGTCCGTCGCGCAATCGTGCTCGAACCCGGGGGACGTGCTCCAGTTGTCACTGTACAACGGCACCGCGCGCGCCCAGTGGACAGGGGGCCGCACGCCCGCGCCGCCTGCGGGCCCAGATCCGCCCGCGGCGGAGTCGCAAGTCCCGAGTATGAGCAGGAACGCTTCCTTCGCGCGGACGTCTTCGAAGGTCACGGACGCTTGGAGTGGGTCGCCTGATGCGGTGGGGCGCGAGTGCATCATTGGTTGACGGACCTCCATCCCGAGCGCGGTCAGTCGTCCGATGAGCCAATGCGGGATCCGGAAGGGCGGCGCGGGCCGCAAGCAGTTGAGTGGGTAGCAGAGGCTGAGACGCTCGTTTTTCTCTAGGGCGGGGGGTCCGTCTGCGATGTAGATGTCGCGCCACTCGGGCTTGACGGGGTGTCCGTTGAACCGGAGGTTGTAGAGGTCATCGCCGAGGGAGACGAGCCGGACGTTGAGCACCTTACCGTTTGGCCCCGAGCGGCGGAACCCATACCCGACGTTGTACTTCATCCTGCTCGGATCCTGCATCCTGTCATTGGAAGGATGCAGGCAGAGGCCTACGTGAGCCCATGGAGTTTCGCAAAGGAGGACTGCGACAGTGACGCCCTGGGACTCGAACACAGGCAGGCGGCATTCGAGGCCATAGCTCGTCGACTGGAACCTAGGTAGCTCTAGCTTCCCGAATGGACCCTTGGTGCGGCGCTCGCTGTCCTGAGGCTCGTTCTGTATTGAATATGTGAGATAACGAATCCTCTTCCCGGGCCTAAGCCCCTCGGTACTCACGTGACTTGGTTTCCACTGCCAATCGAGATAGGGCTGCAACGCGTGCGACGTGCTGGGCGTGAAGCGAAATTGCATATGGTCGTGGAACGGCTTGAAACTCTGTGGAGAGTTCGCGAGGAGATACACGTGGTTCTGTGAGGTCGTGTTGAAGAACCAATATATCTCGTCCGTCGTCATCGGCTCGAGTGGGGTACGGAAGCCTTCCCAGCGCCCCCACGCGAAGATAGTTGTGTCGAAGGCCTGCTTCATGATCTCGTGCTGAAGGCGCTCGAATGCCTGGCGGCCTTCTCCGTATATTGTCGGCATGTGGACGTTGAAGAGGCCCATAAGGCAGTATGCCTCGTCTTCGACGCGCGTCGCGCGCCTGTTTGCAGCCCACGACATGCGCTCTGCGACGCTCATCACGGCGAAGTGCGATTCGCGCGTGAGTACGCTTGGGTGGATGCCAGTAATGGAGTGGAGGAGGGGCGCGAGCGCAAGTTTGTCACCGAGGATGGACCAATCGCTGGCGAGGAAGACAACACTCGCGGGAGCGATAAGCTCCTGTAATGTCCAACACCGTTTGTGCCATCGCGCCGAGCGAAAGGATGAGTCGGGTGCCTCGAGCGTCGCCGCATCGACTGGGAGGACGTCGGAAAGATGGGCATAGCAGACCTCGGCGCACGCATAATAGCGAAACATGGAGTTGATGGCCTCGGAGAGGTCCGTGCTACTGGTCTTGTCGATGCAGCACGTGTCTATCCACGCCCATTCATATCCGTGTTCCTCTGCGAGAAGACAGCATTTGCGAATCTTTTCTGGGACGAAGTCGCGCGGGTTTTCGCCAAGTTGTGCATGTTTAGCGATTAATGTGACGAGGTCTTGAAACAGGAGTTCGTCGTCGGTCCAAGTGTGAGATAAGATCGCGTACCCGCCGGTGACGCTTTCTGGAGAAGGGAAGAAGTGAAGCTCGGCTCGAGTGGTACTCAAAAGCCACATCTTGGCGCTATGGAGGCGACCCGTTGCGTCTGTATGTCAAGTAAGATACAGAATGGGATGTAGAGCATGGCCGGCACGCACGGGGACTTTGCCTCAACGACACCGTCGCTTCACACATATGATGGTCCTACTGAGTTCGTCGCACCTGATATAAGCCAATCAAATCCGTACCAGGAAGAGGCTGTTCTGTATCGCATGCGGTACGGAAATGAGGGGTTCTCTAGATATATAGACAATTAGCACTGCCCAATGATATGCAAAGCTACGTGATCAGTGTGCTGACAGCTACGTCAATGGAATGGTTGGGAGGGCTGTACATGATGTGAACGAACCGGTGCATGCTCTGACAAGTAGCGCTGAGGCGTGTATCTTAGAAATCTTGCGTACTGTTCCTATGCAGAGTCACGTCAAACTGTCATTCAGGGTGGTGCGTAGATTAAGGGGGCGGCGGCGGTCGAGCGTGCCGTCTTGCCTTGGGTTGCGGGGATGCCAGTGGGCTACGCGAGAGTTTTGCAGCTGAACGCGGGGGTCAGACGCTGATGGATGGCATCATGGTCGAGGCTGGTGTGAGAGCTAAGTAGTGACAATATCAGTACACTGTGCACATCCCAGTCGTCGACTCGGAGAGCCGGAGGGCCTCTGAGTCGGTGGGTGACTCCGGCGTGAGCGTGTGACCCCTTTTCGGCGCGAGCACCACCCGGAAGACGCGCCGCATCGGTGGTACGATTGTCAGTTCGGCACCAATCCCTCCGAGTCTGCAATCAGAGGGAGGCTCTCGGCACGAGACCAATACGTTTACGCCAGTCCGCCGCCTTATGAATAACGAATTCTCCGTTTGCGGTGCTAACCAGTGTGATAAGGAAAGACAAGAAACGGAAGAAGTAACTTCTTAGTGCTATGCGACCTAAGCATGCAACTACGGTGCCGCACGCAGCGGTACATGAACAATGGCCGACGTTAGGAGCGCCCCAGTACCTGCTGGCTGAGGTTGAGACTCCGATTGTTACCTGACACACGTAGAGAGTCATCTAAGAGCTCTCTCACAAGCCCCTCTCGATTGATCTTCCCTCAGAGCTTTCCCCCCTCACGTCTACCTCAGGATTAAGCTACACCTAGTCTTGTCACGTTGATACTAGGGGGCTTCTATTGCTCAAATATTGTGCCTACGTGTGTCGGGAAGATGGGAAATAGCTGCCAGAGCATCCTGCATAGGAAATCTTCTGTGACGAAAGCTCAGGCTCCAAGGTGTGCTTCGTGCACGACCGTGGCATACAGTCCGGGATGGGATGCTGGCTGGGTCGTTTCTGGGAGGACTCATCTGTGCGATTTGTGGGTATCTCAATCCATGAATCCCGAACAAAAACTGACACTAGCTTTGGTCTGTTTCTACACTAGTTGTAGCGTTCTTTGGGGCAGACTTGATTGTGCAGAACATGAACCCAAGTGGGATGGTAACCAACACCCTCGGCGCAACGGCGGTTCAGGGGAAAAGGCATTCAATGCCTCGGGTGGAGGTGCAAAACGTCAGCGCACACTCCCCAGTAGTGCTCAGGTATAGTGACGACTATACTCTCTGCCAGTGATATGGCGTCTGTAGGCTTATGCTATTTTCCTACACTGGTGCAGGTTACTGGCAGGATCGGCTCGGATGCTCTCCATTCCCCTGTTCCTAAGCTTAAACACGACAGGAGTGAAACATACAAAGACCTCTGTGAAGCTCACCACAGAGCAAAGATGTGGGGCGGTCTTGAACTCATCCGTGTTATTGTTGGCGCCGTCTGCATATCCAGATACATGCAGGTAAGACCTTGTCGGAAAAATTGGGCGCTAGTCCTCACTCAACACGTTGAATGTGTTATATATAGACCATCGAACGCAGTCAAAACGTTCATCCAGGTTGCATTGAGTATGAGCTTGTGGACAGATTGAATGACTATGTCATTACCATATTTCAATGTGCAGCTCGGAGGAATGCGTCACAATTGACTTCATTGCATTGGAAACCAATGCCAGATCTCGGTCCATTTCTCAGGTTCGTTATCTTCCGAATAGATGGAATGGTATTTCAATTGACTGTGGGTTCTTTATGCTTAGTGTTGTCATTGATATCCAGGTCTTTGTCTCAACCCGGAGCAAAGACGGAGGTAGGGCTTGGCACACCACGTGTGAAACGGCTGCTCGTTCTCCTACTCTAAGAACTAGGCAGTTTAGGAAGCTTCAAGCAAACTTGGAAGAGGTGTTTAGAGCTATAAATGTCAGCGCTTAAACTTTTGAGATTGGTTGAAACATACTCACGGGAGGCCGGTGAATATTCTCTCAGCTCGAGATAGGGTCATCCCGGGAAACTAGTGATATAGCCAGTGGATACCCTCAGCACACAAACTTCAGCCTAAACCACGACCCTCCTGCGCAGGCTGGTCCTTCTAACACAATAGAGAAGGAGGAACATTCGCCTCCTCACTCAAACTCGGAGTGTTCTGGAGACAAAAAGCACCACGTATACAACCGTCACAGGCAATATAATAGGCGCAGCCCACCTCCTCAAACGCGAGAACCGGTTGACGACAACTCTCCAGGATCGAACGGTGTTTCATCTGGTGCTGAGTCATCCGATTACATGCCTCGCAAGGGATATCGCAGGAGACGGACTTCATCAGCATACAATGCATCATTACGCCCTTCCAGGGAACACCTACGATGATGGGATGTATGAAAGTGGGTCTACTGTACATATAGTCACCGGTTTGGCTGGACAGAATAGTATGCCAGAATGCACAAACACTAGGTATCGAGATCGAAATTAAACGGGTGGGAAAGTAGGCATAGATTGTCACATATACTAAGGGTCATGTGCAAGCTCAAACTGCGAAATATGGGGCCCTCTCGGAGATCGAGAGCGATATTCCATCATGTTTTCTACGTCTCGAAAAGCACTGTACTCGCGCATCCATACGATAGTGTGACTATAATACTCACTAACCATTACATCGATAGGCTTCAAAGTCCCTCTACAAGACTGAGCTTCCGTACGAAATTGATAGGGCCCATCCTAAATGTGTCTGAGATAATCTTGAATGAGATATTGCCATCGAGCAGCGCGAGGATCTGAGGCTCCTTGTTCGCGGAGTATTCTGGCCAAAGCAACACGTTCTCATCTGATGGGTCGTTCGGGTCGAGCGTATTGACAAAACGTATGAGGAAGTCGGTGAGGTCGGTGCTCCCGAAGAGGCTGCGCAACTCAGTGGTGTGTGCCTACGGAACATAAGAGTTAGTTGTGGAACATTTTGGATTGAATATTGGGAAGCCTACCGCGCCTAGTCCCGGGATCTTCGCGCGTTGACTGACTAGACACACCATGAATATTAAAAATAGATGCAAGTGCGACTCGCAGTGAGGACGTACTGAAGGAAAACGTCTTCTGCTTCCTTTCTGCGAATAAGGAGAGCATGAGCCGGCGTGGGGCTTGCACAAGAAGATCCCCATTGAAGGCAGAGATACGTTTGTACTCGGGGGTGAACGCGAAGTCGTCGCCGGTACCGAAGGGTGAGCCTACAGCCGGGTTTTCTGGATATTCTTGGAGAATACGAGCTATGGTCTTCTTTGGAGCAGGAGGGAAATAGTTGCTAGAGAGGTATTCCGTCAATTCTGCATCATTCCTATATGAAATATCCTATTTCAGACGTCGGCCTTGACGTTAAGTAACAAAGAGACAAACGTAATATTAAGGGTGGAGAGGGAGAAAAGAGTCCCTTCGTCCTCAGTTGCACCTGAAAGGGGGCATAGATACAGTTAGCTCATGGTACATAGTCTAGCACATAGCGCGACTCACCAAGGACGATAGGAACATCCGCGATGCGACCTTCTATGGCGAGCTTCTGTGGATTTCCTGTTAAGAAGACACCATCGGGGCGGGGTAATGCCCATGGAGAGCCGAGGGACTATACGACGTCATCAGCTCCTCGTCGCATGACATGCAGAAGTGACTACCTTGAAGGACAAGAATGACTCCGTCTTGTTCATCGCACCGATGAATGCTTCAAGTGGCGCGTCACGAAGGCATGCGAGTACATTCTTGGCAGACGCGCACCCAACGTCGGCAGCGAAGGAGTCGAAGGTCGGCTGAAGAGCAGAGGAATTTTCAGAGGGGGGAAGGGAGCCTGAGTCCATCCATGCGGCGCGGAAGAGGCCCTCGGGGTTCCCGCCGTTGGCGACCATCTGGAGGGCAACGGACTCGCCTCCTGCGCTCTCGCCGAAGCTGCGCGATACGAGTAATGTTTGAGGTTCAGAGAGGAGCGCATGAGGAGGATGACTACGCACATAGTAACCTTCGTAGGGTCCCCACCGAATGCGAAAATGTACTTCTGAATCCAACGCAGGCCTTCGCGTTCTAGGGGGGCGAGAGCCATGAGAGAGAGGAGGACTGATGATACGAAAGAGCACGTACGATCATGAAGTCCAAGATTTCCCACTCCTTCCCGGAGAATTTCTCGGCCACCCAAGAATCCGAACGCTTGGCGGACGTAAGGCACACGAATATATTCTTTCATTAGAAACATTAGAAACGTACCATTGAGTCTGAAACCAGGAAATAGTGCAAGAGCAATCAGGAAGAGAAGGGTGACAAAGACGTATACACGCACCGATAGTTCATAGATACAAAGATAACAGGCTGTCCGAGCGCAACAGATCTATTGACGATGACGCCCCCTGGGACCCTGAGAAGGAAGGTAAGCTATTGGCAGGACAATAACGACGACGACGTACACGGTGTTGGACCCAAACTCATTACCGCCTGCTTCCCTTCAGAATCCTTGATTGTCGTGGATGATGGTTGAAAAGACACGCACCGCCGTAAATCCACTGACCGAGGGAAACGGGTAAACATTGGCAAAGGCGAATTGAACGCGGAATGCGAAGATATAGCACTCACCGCCGCAACAGGAAACTTATCTCCGGGTTTCGCACCAGTCGGGACGATGACATTGATGTTCAAACCTGAGGAAAGGGGGATGTGAAACGGCGTACTGGGACGTGGGACGTGAGTACCTACAGTCTTCGCTCTGAGGGACCGCCCCCAGTGCGCTGATTTGCTGAAGAAACGTCGTGACGTTGGGGGTGACATTGGAAGGAAGGGCGACGAGGGGCGCGTGCTTCTGAATACATTGATTCCCCGGGGTCGTTGCGTTGATTGTCCCCGTATACGATGGAAGGGGCCTCGGGAGTTGCAGACGTAAGGAGCCAACCCTGAAGAGAAATAGGTAGTATCGTGAACGAATGAATTGACAGAGAGAGAGAGAATTGACAAACGGGGGCTGAGCGAATGGGATCCCGAGGAACTGGGTGTTGTTCCCATTATTCAATCCCATGACTGTCGCACTGTCGAGCCGAACAGTGGGTTGTGCCGAGACACATAAGGTGACGACAGGGAAGGAGAGTATAAGGCGAAGGGAATGGAAGAGTCGCATGGCGATTTGTGAGCTGAGTGAGACGGCTGGTGTTGAGCTCGGGTTTATATATGGGGGGAAACATCGTGTTACGTCGCTGCGCGAATCGGTGTTTGATATGTGCGAGGGGGAATTGTCAATGACCATCCCAAACTGGATAGATCAAATACTGTCTGGGTGAGGAATTGGCCAGGTTCCCACTGCGCTGTCACGACGGTACTATTGCACGACGAAAAGGTTAGACTGCCATTTCGCGACGTGCAAATGGCCTGCTGAACTTACCTAGTTAATTGGGTACACTATTTTTAGCATAGTTTGGAGAGACCTCCGTGTATGAAGAGGCTCCTAGAAAATATGGGTCAATAGTCGGCCAAGGCAGAGATTTTGAAGAAATCTCTCTGTTGAGTCACTTCGCATTCTAGTTTATCAGGCTCATCTGCCAAGTCTGTAGGCAAAATCATTGAGGAATAAAGGCTCAGTCAGAGATACGAATACTGCCCCTGAGCGACACGTCAATCTGATGCAAAGCTAGAGAGTGACGCGATGCGAAGGGGGAACTAGCGTGTAGCTGGGGTCAACGGCTTCTCCACGCAGGCCGGTGTGAAGTGGCGAACGGGAGCAAATCAACGCTTACATAATGCATCACTAAGCAAGGAACAACACCCGTTCCGGGAAGGTCGGGTCGGAGGGACGGTGGACCTACACTCCACCAACCACTCCCATCGGAGCTGCCCTTGGTAATCACTGCTCAAGATGACAGGCGTGGCAGCGAGTGAGAAGTGTGGCCGCCCCATTTATATGCAGTTGGTTTCCTCCCGGCCCGGAGCGTCTCTTCGGTGCAGTGTGTCGCTGCGTTCAAGTTGTCGCCGCGCTTCGTTTCTAGACTCACCTCGTTACTCACTCTAGTCCCGGGGGGCCCAGGTCGCACACGCAATTGAAGCATAAGGTGGTCATTTCATATTTGGTAAGAATTTCCGACATCCAGATTTGCCTTTGATTAAGTACTAGCGTCTCCCTCATCGTTTTGTCTTCCGGAATCTCCGGGTCCGGGTCCAACCGCCCTCGTCTCGCTATTCCTATTAGAGCTCTTTTCTATGGCTGTGCATGCTGAGCGGCTGAAGGTAGCATCTTGTGTCTCCCCTATAGAGCAATAGCCCAGGACTAAACAGTCTTGGCGGTCCCGAGGTCCGTAGAGTCGTATGGTTCTCCCACTGCAGGTCCATGGAAGCTCAAAAGCACAGTTGGAAGGCCACGCTCCGCTATCCATCCATTCACAGCGACAAGGATGATGATAATGAGAGGATATGACCCCTTGAGTCTGTCAGCCAGAAACACATATACGAGGCGATCGTATAGCTTACCACGAGAGGAGCGAGACAGCTGTTCGTGAATACTGAGAAGTTATTGAAGAAGACTTCTTCCCCGGCGGGCTTCTCGCCACTGACCATGTTGGACACAAGAACGACCAACTGGCGGAAGCGTGTCCATGTAATTGTATTAGAAATTCAGAACAAATGAAACGACCTTGAGACATTTACTCACCCAGAACAGACTGTAGATTGTTCCCGACTCCACTAGGAGGGACAATACTTTGGTGGTATTCGTTCCCCGGTAGCCACTTCCGAGCTGCTTGTATAATAGTTGACGGTGTCTCCTATACGAGTCTTTTAGCCACACAGTACAGCTGTACGACGTAGCTAATTGCAATTACCAAGCTTTGTATGCGATCAGCAGCATGACAATCATATTGCTCGCCAAAGATAAGGCCAAAGCCGCTGATCCAGCACCATTGTGTTGATATAACGTATTTCCTGGGAATGCGTCTGCAGCTGAGCCGTCCGATCCGGAAGTATCTGGGTTGACGAGGAGGGACAACGATGAAACAAAGCCGCACACTGTATCAACGTGCGTAGTTCTTGAATACTCCGCCAAACGGCTTAGAAACTGTGTTACGCACCTAAAGTCGTAGTAGTTACCGTAGCTCCCAAAAACAGAATTAGGACATTGCGGTTCCATACTACATAGGCCCTCCACCACACGACGGCGTCACTTATGAATATCTTGAAACATGAACAGATTATCACGGGTAATTTCAAGCTTATACTTAGAGGTACTCACATTGATAGAGAGAAGCACGGTCATCACACCTTGTTCAAGGTATACGAGGGTCAGCTCCTTTTGGGGGTCAATTTCGCCTCCAAGTTCTGAAAGGAGAGACCCTTGGTTGAAGGCGATACTAAGCGTGTAGAATCCCGAGGTAGATATCAACAAAGCGACAGTACATGCAAACTGAATTTGCACTGCGCGTCGGACTCTGACACCTTTATGCCTGATGATACTTTTAATAATATAGAAGACCGAATTCAAGTGCATGAAACGTACAATAGTATGATGATTGCAACCAGATCAAGAAGGAAAAACACGGCTGAAAAGGATGTTAGAAAAGAGCCGAAGTGTTGTTCTGAGGCTTACTGAAGAAAACAGATGCAAGAATGATTGTATTGATTTGCGAGGTAACAATCTGAGCACCGAGGTCATGTGGATCGTGTAGGGGCACTAGTGCAGACATTGAACTAAGGAACTCTAGCAGTAGAAGAAAGAATAGTGCTCCTAGTAGTATCGCAAACTATTATGAAGGGGCCAGAGTGATAGCTTGAGTCCAATTCCACGGGCTTATATACATAGACACCGCGGACCCCCTGACTGCGGTAGCGGAGCCATACTAAGAACTGAAAGCGCCTGCTATGGAACAACAGTTTGTTGATAGAGCATTTACTCGTAACGAGGGGCCCTGCATGCGCCTATCTTTGTTCCAGCGTTAATTTGACGATCAGACGGTCTCGTACGGAACCCGGAAACAATAATGACGTGTACTGGACATTCAAAGTACCGATGAGTGTAGAGGGGTGCACGTATTGCATAGTAGCTAGAAGATACATTTGTCTATTGACACAACTGTACTAGAGTTTGATCAGCTGAAGTGCAGACCTCTCTCTCGTATGATCAGTATAAGCGAACACGGATGAATACTATTATCCAAAAATCGGAGTTGTCAATATTTAAGGCTGCGGTCTATGTCTGTAGCAACGAGTGCTGTGTACGCACAGTCCGGAAAGGGGAGGCTGTCTCGAAAGGGGATACACCTATCGTCGTGACAGCCTCGCCCAAGTACACTTGCAAGGTACATATGCGCCCATACATCTACATCACGGCGCTCCTAGGAAACATGATATTGTTTCTGCGGTCAAACGCCGTGATACATCGCAGAACCCATCGGATTTCTGATAACGAAGAAGACTTTTGGGGAAGTGCTTACTCGTCGTGGAGAATGCCTCCCTGCAATAGGATTTGTAGGTAAGTCTTCGTAATGACCTGTTAGGTATGACTGGCGTGGGCATCGTCCTGCTTGGGACAGATCAAGCGGGAGAACTCTCACAGGATCGGCAGGCGTGGCCGAAGATTCTTTGAAGTTAAAGTGTCCAAGTGACATTTAGATTGTATGCTGTTATACAAAGATACAGTAAGGACGTACTCAAAATACCAGCTGCTCTTTCCTCAGACGCTCTAGGCCCCTCGAAGTGGATTCATACTTAGTACGACGAAGACAACGTCTCTAGAATCATATGCATGATGCACTATTGGTGACAGACATCCTGTAAGACTTCCTGTGAGATAATCGAAAGGAAGCTGAAATGGGAGGGGGGGAATACTCACGCCGCACGATCTGTACTACCCAGCTTTGGCTGCCTCAAAAAACAACTCGGCCGTGTATTGCGGTGATTAAGGGTGACCCGGCCACAGCGGAAACCCCTCATGAACGTGCACAGACCCATACATGAGCTTAGGTGTATGCTGGAGTAGGGGAAGTAACGGAGTGGCCTGCTCAACTACGGTTGCGCGAGCGAGATTTCAAAGGGCTGGGATTAAAGAGGAGCAAAGTCGGACCCACCCCGACTCGAAGGGCGCTGGGCACGCCTGCGGGTGAGATCGGGAAATGCCGATCTTTCACACTCCGCTCACCGAACGCGTCAGGCCGACTGAGACCGGTAGCGCTACTTCTTGAAGTTTTGGGCAGATTCTCTTCTACGTATGATGCCCAGTGAAAACCCGCCCGATTCTGGGGGATTAACACAGATTGAGGCTGATTAAGAACGATTAAGGCAGTTGAACTCACCGTAAATCTTACTCAATCACCATGAGTCTCCCTCAATCATGAACAATTTGAATGAATCAGAATTCGAAAATTGAGGGAGATTGGGCGACGTTCAGCTTGATTCACGCGGATTCACGCAGCTGTAGGGCCTATTTGGGGGTCTAGTGGAATATATTTTATTGCTCGCTTCACGTGACTACTACATAGTGCTACGGTCTCCCCTCGCCCACGCCCTCACGCGCACGCCTCGGCTTGGACGCACGGGCACCCTCAGCCCCTTGAGATTCTATGCCATCAAGATCTAATGTCTACCCATCAGACGGAGCACAGTGAGGAGCGGGCGGACGACGCACCTTGTACCATACAATCTCCTCACACTTGCTCCAAGATGACGAGGCGGCCCGTGCAGTCGAACCCTAGATGTGGCGCGGCTCACAGCGCATGAGCGAAAAAAAGGCAAGATAGAGGCTCAGGGGCGCATATACGGACCTTGCTCTTGCAGCGCGTCAAGCTCCGCGAAGAACGACGGGATGTGGACGACGACACCGGAGCCGATGATGCCCTGGCGTACACTTCTGGTTCACGAGGCCTGCAAAGGAAAGCACCGATGAGCTTCCTGCTTCTCTCACTAGGGAACTGCCGCCACACCAGGGGAGGTACGGTGAAGCGCGGAGACAAGGGATCGAAGCATCGATGACGACGACACGCACCGCTGGGGAGGTGGAACGCATACCGTAATACGTCTTTTCGACGCGCTCGGGGTCGATGGGAACGAGGACCGTATGCCCCGCGTTGTTGCTCCCGGCGCAACGCACGCAGATGTCGAGGTCAGCGGAGAGGATGTCGACGAGCTTGCCTTTGCCTTCGTCGCCCCGCTGCGCCCCCAGAACGACGGTGTCTGCAGCCGGCCGGCCGTGCAAAGAACGAGGATGAGAAGGTGACGTGAGGGCGAAGGTGACGTGAGGGCGGACGTCGCTGGGGCGGCGTGACACGGAGATGACGCACCGCTCATGGTTGACCTGGCTGCAGGTTTGTGCACGCTCGGATAGGCTATGGTGGCATGCTGGTAAGGGCTGGTCGAGGTGTTGTTGTTGCCGTTGCGGGCGTTGTGGGAGGAATGTGCCGCATATATCTAACCGCACTTGTGCAGACGAATGGAGCTCGCGAGACGAGCGAGAAGTCGTCACGGGTGACGATGCGGGAGATAGAGATAGGTGTAGCGAGCAAAAACATTTACATACCTTGCTCCTCTGCCAATCGAGTCCTGTCCGGCGTCTAGAGCTGGGGGGGATGGAAAGTTGAGGGGAAGCCAGAAGATGAGAGAAAGGAGCAAGATAGGTGGCGACGTTGATAGCAGCATGCTAAGATGTCGACGGCGGGCAAGTGAAGCGATAAAATTTACGAGTGACATCACAGGCCATGTCAGGGCACGTGAGTGGGAAGAAATGAAACCGGCGGGGGTAAAGACGCTGAGCGAACTTTTTGTGCACTCCGGAATTCTCGCCACTGCTAGAAAAAAATCTGACGAGTGGAGAAAGCGGACGCTCTACAAAAAAACCTGTCGCAAAAATGACGTTGAGGTCACCTTCCGCCAAGTTGAAACTTATATTTAGCCCTCGTTACAGTCCGCAATCACCCCGAATCGCCGTAGATATTTGTGAATCTGCCTGAATGCGTCTGAATCGGGAGGGTTTTCACTGGGTATGATGACCCAAGCTCAATCAATGCTCGTTCTTCGACATCACGCTCTGACAGGTCCGTGTGGAACCAAGCTTGCTTGAAAATAGCAGAGGCAACACTGCCGAGGCTCGCCCGAGCAGAAGCAAACCCCTGACAGCGAACCGCAATGACGCTGCTCTGCCTCTCCTCTTTCGTCGCTGAATCAAGCTCATGTGCTTCACAGAATCGAACTGACCGCGCGATTTGGACCACAATGCTCATCCATTGCCCGCTCAACCCACGTCGACTTGGCCGCCGCGTCCCGACCTGCCCAAATGCGCCACCAACACCCGCCGCAAATGACTTCTCTCCTTCGCTCCACTCCAAGGCCGCAACACTCATTCGGGTTCCGCAATATCTTCTTTGATTACAGGTATATATGTGAGTATTCTGTCCCTGTAGCTCCTCCGCGGCCTCGACGTTCATGATGCCTGCGAGTAGATGCACTGCCGTTGAGGGGACAAAATCACCAATGATGACCTCCCTATTCTGCACAGGATAGATTTGATAAGTGACTCCATAGGAAGCTCGTATGCGCTGCACATCTGGACACCGGCGTACGTTAACCGGGTTCGAGTGGAGCAATATAATACGCTTCTTGCAGATAATCCAGTGCAGCATCTATCCAGGCAAGGTAGTCGCACATGAGCGAGAAAGAACTCTAAATCACCTCATCGACGCTATATATCCTTCCTCGTAAGTTAACATGATATCAAGCTAGCCCCTCCTCCAGATCTCTCCGTTGCTCCCCTACTCCTTCATCCACACATTCGCTCCGGGCGCACTGCGCGATGACCAGTCGCCTCATGTTCGCTCTCCTGCCTCCACCAGGAGGCATCTACGATACCATCCTCGGGGTCTACATCAAAATGGTTGCCATATCGTCCGTCTTCTTTGGTCTGTCGCTATATCCATGAGCTTTCGTGTTTCTCACCATGTATGCAGGCGTCTTTGTCTTACTCGCATTTGCCACCATCGTTCTGCTTCTGTAATGTGGTTCCAACTCACACTCTATATGAGTCCTAACGACGTCGCCGTCATGTAGGTACAAAGGCCCCCGCGGACGTCGGCCCATCCAGATTCAGCTCGTAGCTGCGGTATCCCTCCTCGCATCAATGACTGTATTCTATCTGTGCAATTGGGGGTACGTAGAGGGAAGTGTTGATCTGGAGTACGGAACAGCTATGCTTCTTGGTGACGGCCCTGTGCAAGACGTCATCCGAAGGCAGGGGATCATGACTGTCATGCTCACAATCAATGTGAGTCCTGCTGTGTCTTCACTGACTACTTTCTTATACGCGTTCCAGGTTTTCATAAGCGATTCAGTCGTCTGGTGGAGGGCAAGCGCAATTTGGGCACACAACAAACTCGTCCTCGCTTTAGCTTCGCTTATCCTAACAGCAACATTTGGTGCGGACCGAGCCAGAACCTGATATGTTGATTTCCTCTGACGTCCGAATGATATCATAGTGTGTGGCCTCTTGTCCGCAGTACCCTTGTTGACATCCGGGGTCCGGAACATTATTTTCATCCAGGCCGACTTCATTGCCACTGGGTCTTTGTACATGGGTGATCGTGCTGGGACGGCCGCTTTGGGACTTTCATTGGCCAGTAATGTCGCGACGGTCCTTCTAATTGCGTTCAAGGCCTGGTACGACTCTTTCTCTCTGATGAGACTGTATGGAATCTAACTGCTTCCGCAGGACGCATCGCCGTATGCTAAAAAAGCAACTTGGGAGCGCCGCTCACAGCACCCAGGTGTTGAGCGTCCTCGCCCTCCTGGTTGAGTCTGGAATGGCCTACAGTATGTTCTGGGTGCGTGTCTAGAAACTATATTACTTCTTCAGGAGCTCATGACTAGCTTTACCGTAGATCACTGTTCTGGTAGTGACGCTCTCCGAACTGGACGCGATTAGCTGGGACGTGCACACTTCCGTCGCGATCTTTGCAACTGGATGCATTGTGCCCCTCGTTGTACGCCCCCTTCTTACTTCCTCCAGTTTCATACTGCTGACAGCTAGCGTAGGCATCATACCCACTCGCCGTCATCTTACTCGTCGCCGCGAGCAACGAGAGGCTGGAACGCGGGCAACCTGTTATCCTCATGAGCTTCCACGCGACCGTCGTCCGGAGCGAGGAGACCTCAGTTCCGTCGAGAGCTATGACTTACTCTCCTGTTCCGTCAGGCCACACGGGCCCAATCGCGTCTGTGCTTCCGGTGCTTCATATACACAAAACCTCGAGCGGCGACGGAAACTATTTCGGGAATGGGAGTTCGTATAGCACTGTCGTGTAGATGTCTAGTCCCCCTTATGTAGAACCGAACTTTAGCTTTTGTACGCACAAGGTTTCTCGTTGTAGCTTTATTATCTACTTATCACCTTTTCCTATTCCAATGCCATGTCTGTCCTTCTAGTTACTATTCCTTGGGAAGGAATTTCCCCAACATGCTCCACCACTGAACCCTCGCAATATCCCACGCGTTCTCCCGTTCCTTCAGACAGCTGTCGCACCACTTCGGTGCGAGCAAGTGGCGGCGCGCCTTGAGCGTGTCGATGTACGTAAATGGGTCTGACACGTTGAGGTGCGCGCCAGAGGCGAAGTGAGCCTTCCACTCCATGACCCGTGAATCTCGTGTACACTTCCGTTGGGGTGCCGTGCCTGCACGTTTCCGGCCGGGTGCATGTGACGGTGGTGGTGTGAGAATAAGGTCTTGCCAAGCATTGCGCAGCTCCATACGAGCAAGGTGAAGAGCGTGAAGATCAGCGTCTGAGAGACCAATACTCCGCTTGTTTGTCTTCACGAGGGTCCAGAAGGTCGTGCTGCATACTAGTTCTATGAATGCGCGCTTGAGGACAAGTTGGAGATCGCGGCACTTTCGTGCGAGGTTGATTACCAGGAGTGCTTCGTCATATCTGTGACGAGATACCTTCGTTGGTACTTCGTATCTCGCGGGCCAGCATTTGAGGATCCGTGATTGAGCTTGTGCTTTGACAGCTTCGCATTGAAGAGCATGCGAGATGGTGAATAATTTGATTACTTTTTGTTCTGGTGCTTCCAGTATACTGGATACATTGCGTTAGTTATGAGACAGATCTGCACAGCGAATTACTCGGATATTATGCTTACAGAGCTGTGTTTCCCAGTGCTCGAAGTAACTCACAAAAATCATTACCGTCCTTGACCACATTGTGGGGGACGGTATACATAGCCAATCCATCCGCAATGTTTCTTTATATAATCTCCAATTAGGAAGTCAACAGCTTAGTATATATGAAGTGTTTACCTTGAAACGAGCTCAAGATTGGCGTCGTAACAGAACAACCTCCCAAAATATTTACAGTGGGTTTGAAGTGTCGAGTGGTGTAGTTTGAAAAGGACGAGTCCAACTCGAATCACGACACTACCATCAACATGCCAGAACTCATGGCTCTTGTGTGTTCCCTTTTGAATAGTATGTTAAATGTGTAATGCAAACCAAGGAGATTCTCGATAATGTAGAGCATGTACTGACATCATCGGAGCCAGAGGCGACCCCATTGACTTGTCGCGAACAAACGGAAGCGTGAACCTCAAAGTTGATGTCTGCCGTCCCCGGTTGGTTTGCATGCGCCGTGGACTCGAGCTTATTAGCGGAGTTGGGGTGCGGAGCACTTGGGTTCATGCTTGCTGGGCGGTGGAAGGGGTCAAACGGATAAGATCACAGTGTGTCCCAAGTTGTCCAGTGAATATAACACAAGATGAGAGGCGGAAAGCAAGGAGTGACAGAGTACACGTCGAGGGGGGGGGGGGTACGAGGTGCTTGCGTATGAGGTGGAGTAGAGAATTTTTCAAGAGCACGATAGCATCGCAGGTTTATATACGAAGATAATAAATCACCCGGAAGCTGAGTTTCAACGATGCATTGCGATAAGAACACCCCTCAATATGGTGGGTAGACTGTTGAGCCGTAGGGCCACAGCTAACTTAGCCAAGGGTGAATGTTGAGGCGAATGAAGTCTCGTTCATATGAATCAAAACACATGACCGGGAAGTCAGATGTAAATTGTTCTGGAGAGCCTGCTTGACCTTTCTATGTGTTTCAATGTATATTCTGACATACGGGGGAGCAATTATGTAGCTACTGGGCAGAGTACCTTGAGAAAAGCTCACAAGGCAGGGTTCGAATGGAGGGACTCGCCGTCAAAGACGCCTGACATACAATTGTTCGAAGAGATGATTGAAATCTGTCGATACGGCTTTCGCAAGATATCACGGAGGCAGTGGGGTGTAGGCAGAGATCCTGTGCGACGTTCCCGAATGTCACGGTGTCGACGGTGCTCCTGGAGTCCTTAGGAATCGCGGCCTCAGGCCTCAGATCTGACCTGCGCGATGACTATCACGCGGCGGCGCGTGTGGCGCACGCTGCACGTCTCACATTGGATTTGACGTTGTGCATCTTCTGCGGCCCAATGAGCGTCGAGCCCAGCTTTCCTACCGAGGCGGAGGGCTTGTCGCCGAGTCTTTATCAAAAAGTGGAAACGGCTTCGTCCGGAGATTGGGCAGAGGAAGCGAGTGGCGCCGGGCACGTGGCCGGGGGCGCTCAGCGTGGCGTGCGTCCGGACGTCTTCTTCCGGCGGACTCGGACTGCTCCTCTCCTACCTACACCCTCCGGCTCTCTCGACGACTGTCTCTATTCGCAATCTCTTCATGCTTTCTCTGCCTGCTGTGTGCTTTCCTATGTCTCTACTGTGCTCGCACTTCCGAGTTCAACATTCTCTCAGAGCCTGCCGGCATTCGAAGTGTCCAGGCTAGTGGCCCAAGCTCAAACTTTCGACGCCATACCTCCCCATGGGCCATCTTCTGCCTAGTCCATCCCAGGGCGCCCTACTCGCGATATATGATATGTGTATCTGCGAACTCTTGGGGCTCTCCGGATCACGGTCTATTCCACCATGTCGTTATTATCGCTCGGCCTCGGCGCGTCCCTTTTTACGTCTCCATCCCCATCCTCTTAAAACCACCCCAAAAGGTCGTCCCTCATCTATCGGCCGACTACTGTGATCGCTGTGTGCACACCTCAAGCATGGACTCCATGACATCGTATCCCTCAGATTTGAGCGCGGCAAGCTTACTCGTTGCTCTCGTGCGTCTCCTCTCCGTTCTCTCTGCCTTCTCTAAACCCAACATCACGTCCAGGGCACGTATCTAATCTTCCATAGATACGAGACATATTCCTTTCTCCTTCACGCCTCGCTCATCGCCGGTCCACCCTTCCTGACTGCCAGCCTCTATGCAGCCTGCGCACTTACTCTGTCGCCCCTTGAAGGCATTCAAGCCTTCTTTCCTCTCGCGTTTCTCATCCATATCGCCGCCCTCCTCGTCTTCACTGCTCTCTACCGCCTCTCTCCCCTTCATCCCCTCGCGCGCTACCCCGGCCCCTTCCCTTGCAAGCTCTCCAAGTTCTATATGGCCGTCCTCGGTACCTCAGGCCGCCAACATGTCTACATCAAGTCTCTACACGATCGCTACGCATCCGATGTTGTGCGCATCGGTGCGCCCATTCACCCGTCTCCGTTTATTGAACTGTCGCTCACATGTAGGCATTCACGCGTAGGCCCAAACGAGCTCTCGATCCGCGACCCTGCTGCAGTCCCTGCCCTCCTCGGCTCTGCCGGATTGCGCAAAGGCCCACGTATGTTTGTTTCGTCCGTAATTGCCCCCCCCTCGGTCCTTCTCACACCTCTTGACTCGCACCCTCTACCTCTCCTTAGAATTCTTTGGCCGTTTCCTCTCCCACTCGACCCTCACCATGATCGCGCTCCAAGATACGCCCACACATCTCGCACGGCGGCGCCCCTGGGCGCGCGGCCTCGCACACGCCGCGCTCCGCGACTATGAGCCGCTCATCGCCGCGCGCGTTCGGCTGCTTGTCGACCGCCTCTCCGAGGTTTCGAGCGAGGGCGCGGCGGTCCACCTCGACAAATGGTTTGACAAATTCTCGTGAGCTGCATTTCCCCATTTGGGCTTGCTCGTGTGAGACGCCAGCGCTGACACCGGAGTTATGGGCGCGCAGGTACGACTACATGTCGGACATGGCGTGAGTGGCCGGACGGCGATCCTCTTGGCCTCGCGGCGTGCGGTCTAACGTTGACGCTGACGCCGTCCGCGCGTGCAAATAGATTCGGCGGCGGCTCGGAACTCCTGCGTGGCAGCCAAGATAACTTTTGGTCCGCCCTCGAGGAAGCCCTGCCGTGCGTCTTTTCATCTCCGTCTTACCCTCCCTGCCGCCGGCTTCCCTCCCTCCTGCCTGCACCCCGGGTCGTGCATTGACCCTCTGCCTCCGCAGGACCTCAACCTTCCTCTCGCACGTGCCATGGCTCGGCGACTACCTAGGCCACGTTCCGCTCGCGGCTGCCCCAATACACACCCTCATGCGCCGCTGCGAGGCCCTCACACGTGCGCGCCTCGCGCGAGGCTCTGAAGGGCGTGACTTGGTCCATCATTTGGTGCGCCCCGTCCCTCATTCACATTTTCCCTGTTATCTCTGTTTCCGCCCCTTGCCCTTGTCTCGTAGAGTGAGCTCTGACATTCGACATTACGCAGAACAATGAATCCACGGAAGAGCCGCCGCCGCCTACTTCACAGCTAGTTGAAGATGGCATCCTCGCGATGGTCGCCGGCGCGGACACTGTCGTGTCCGCACTTACCTCGCTCTTCGCGTGTCTCCTCGCGCATCCGGACGCCCTCGCACGCCTTGAGGCCGAGGTGTGCGCGTTCTTCCCGCAGCGCGGGCACGATGAAGATGACGCGGAAGTGCTGGACCAGAAGAGGCACGGAGAGATGCCCTGGCTCAATGCATGCATGTAAGCGCGGATGTTATGGTGTATATATGGGAACACGTCTGACGACATGATTGCGCAGAAACGAGGCCATGCGTGTGTACCCGCCGGTCCCAGGCTGCACGCAACGACAGGCGGCACCCGACGGACCCGGGATGACAGCCGGTTCGATGTGCGTGATTTCTCTCTTCCTTCACCCTGCGTTCTCGCTTCCTCGTTTACGCAGCAGCTGACGTGCATGTGAGTAGATATGTTCCCCCGGGGACGAACGTCTGGATCCACGTATACAGCATGCACCGCGACGCGCGCAACTTCGCTCCGCACCCCGAAGTGTTCTGGCCCGAGCGCTGGCTACTCGCCGCCACTACCTCTCCCGATGACGCCCCTGGCCGTCCCTTGGCTCGTGCCTCTGGTGTCGCGCGCACATCCAACTCTGACACGCCGGTCGACACACCACCGGACTTCGTGCACAACCCCGCAGCGTACCTCCCCTTCTCACACGGCCCCCTCAACTGCGCGGGGAAGGCGCTCGCACAGCTTGAGCTTCGCGCGGTCGTCTGTGCACTCTTGCGGCGTTTCCGCGTGCGCCTTGCCTCTGGCTCCCGTGAGGCGGGGCTTCAGGCGTACGAGCGCGCGTATAAGGACCATTTCGTTAGCGTTAGGGGGAGTGTCAGTGTCGTGCTGGAGCCGAGGGTGTAGCGGATGGTCATGTCATGAAATTTGAGTGGGCAGCCTCAGCTGAATGCCTGCCTTATTTGGTATGTCGGCGGCTCGTCACAACATTACGGCAAACACCGAGGTGATGATGCCAATGTTGGTGTCGCCAATCCGAAGCATAACTCTTTGTTGCTCCTCAGTCACCCCACACGCCTAATACCGTTGAACTATCTCGCCATTCTTCGTCTGTTCGTCTCCTTTACCTTGTGTCATCTTGTCCTACCATAAAATCATGATCTCGGCGTCAAGGAATGGATCCGAGTCCGACCAGGGCGGCGATGGTTCGCGTTACACCGGTCGTCCAGCGTTCATGGCACGGTTCGAGCCCATCAATGCGGGGGAAACCCTTGACAGGGGCTATGCTCGTGTGTAGGTTCTATGCCGCACGTGCCCGCCGCCACAGTCGAGAGGCGGGAGCAGGACCTGCTAATGCTCCCGATCCCGCGCGGCCGGACATTAACCCATCAAATTCGGACTGCTGGGCAAGCACACAGCGTATATCCTGCTCGCGCAACAGCACAGCGTCCCCAACACACCACTCACAGTTGTTTTTACAGACCTTAGGTTCTGATCCTCTCGTCAATTCAAGATCGTTCTATGAACGAATCCGAGCTCAAATTCAAAGTGAACATCGCGGCGGTTACGTACGGTGTTCACTGAGCGATTGCAGCGACACAAAGGCTATGCACTATTTGAATGGCCTCCTTGGCTGGCGATGTGAGTGGATATCTATTCATTTGCCACGAGATGATCGGGAAAGGCGTTCTGTCGGTACCCCGGACTTTTGGCGTTTATATGTGACAGTAGCTCTACTGCGACGCAGGGCTTCCTACAACAACGTGCTACTGCGTGCTTGTGGCGTACCACCCGCAGCGTCTGGGAATTGTCTTTCCTTGTTGTTGTGATGCATTTCAAGGGAAACTCCAAGAGCCCGAGCACGGTGCGCCATTCATTTAGCACACTACCAACGGAGTATAGCGACCGTAAAGTTGACTTTCGACAACTGGCAGGACGTCATGAAGTAGTAATCAGGGAGGGATCGGGTGGCCTGTGATGCATCCACGAGAGTATTTGCAGTGCTGCGACTACGACAACCTGCTGGTGAATTGCGCCGCAGCCTGCCACTGACATTGACGGCATCCGGTCACAGGCGGGGGATGGGCATCGACGCTCCGCAGTGTGCCTTGAGGGCGACAAGTGAGTGGTTTATAGCACGGGGAAGTAGAGTGAGTCTGTTCCCCATTCTACTGTTTGCGTTCGTCCGATCTTCCTTCTGCCAGCGGCACCATCGAGCTCTTATTCAACCTACATTGTTGCGCGGCGATTTATTTCACTTTCAGACATGGCCGACGGTACGCCTAGTTGTCGATTATCAAGTATTAGAAGGGCTCACCGTATCTGCCTTTCGACAGACACCGACTCTAGCAGCAACTCGAACTCGCCGCTTTACGGTTACGTGCCCACCCGATACGTCTGCTATATATTTTCTATACTCTACCTCATTACTACCGGTGAGGTCTTCTTGTCTACCGTCTAAGCCTTGAACTTACTCTGTGTCTAGTTCTTCACTTCGGCCAGGCTTTGCGGTATCGGGCCTGGTGGCTGTTGCCTACAGCTGTCCTGGCGGGCGCTGGCGAAGTTCTCGGTTGGGGAGGACGTCTATGGTCGACTCATGACTTGCAGAACCAAACTCCGTACACCATCCAGTACGTCTCGTCGTATCCTCCGGGCTTTCGATCGTAGCCCTGACTCCCCTCCAGGATTGTGTCTACAATCATCGCTCCCACACCGCTCGCAGGTGCCATCTTCATCGCGTTCGGGCGGTTTTCGGCGTGTATGGGGCAGCAATACAGTCGCCTGAGTTCGCGTCTCTGTAAGGAGATTTCACCAAAGCATCCCGAGTACTACAATTCTAACCCAAAGTCATTCTCGTACATAGATTCTAAGATTTTCCTGACGATCGTGAGTGTTCAAATTCCCTTTTCTTTAAACCTTTACCTAAAATGCTATGTAGGACATCTTTTCGCTATTTGTCCAAGCAGGAGGAGGAAGCGTCTCCGACGGCAGTGCCGCTAAAATTGTGAGTTCATGCTTCTTCATCGTATCAGTGGGCGATGCTTAGTGACGTTCTCTTAGGGTGCCAACATCATGTTGGCAGGTATCATCTTACAGCTCGGTACGTCAGCCTTCTTCGCTTTTACCGAGCGCTAGCTCATCACCAACGTAGTCTCCTTGACGGTCTTCTCCATCCTCGCGGGAGAGTACCTGTTCAGGTACATCACGGGACGGCCTGCACGCCGGCCGACCGAGTCAGTCATGGAGACAAGCCCGTTCGACAGGCCGCAACTGGACAAACCTTCGAAGCACTTCTTCATCGGGCTATTCTTTACGACGCTCTTTTTGTACATTCGGTGAGCTGCAGGCACACTACCCCTTTTTAAGGACCAACGAGCTCATTCAGCATTCCTAGTGCCATCTACAGGACAATCGAGCTCTCGGACGGGTTCGACGGCCGGATCATCCACACGGAGGTGTACTTTAGTGGGAATCACTTCTTCACGGGCTCATCGTATATGCAAACTGACGCGGACCCTTGCAGACGTGCTCGACGGCGCCATGGTTGTGCTTGCCATGTACACGATGAACTTATTCCACCCCGCTCGTCTCTTGAAGAAGACTATGGAGACGCGGGAGTGGGTAAGGTCCGTTCCGATGCTCCCCAAACGCCCAGATAGCGTGTAGATGCATACTCTTCTTGTTCGGACTGGTTCGGGTGGACATTGTTGTGGCTGTACTTACGAACTTTGGCCCCTTCATCCGAGATGTCGTACGATCTCGGTGTGCATACTCATATCAATATATGCCCTCGATGCGCAATGCAGCATCTGGTCGCGTAACTCGGCTGGCTGAAGGTCCTCTGCCATGTTGCCTCTACGGCTGCCGTTTAAGCTGCGTTCTTCCGCGTTAAAATGGATGTTACTTCTGGTCGTCAAGGCGACATCCGAGGTGAGCAGAATGGAATAGAGGGGTACAATACCATAGCCAGAATAGAGTACAACAGGATGAGCGCGAGAAGATAAGAAGTAACATAAGGTTACTCCGGCTCTACGCCCAGCCTGAACCACATAGTAGCCAGCGTGCTCATGCCCGCAGGTACTCCCCCTCCGACTGACTGTCCCGCCCACAACGTAGCCTTCACATGCAGGGCGTCGAATAACAACATGTCCCATAGCCCTTCACACTTTGGCACGCATCATAACTGCCACTGTTCGTCTCCAGCTCGTGCGGACCCCCACTCCGGCGCCGCCTGTCCCGCCTGTCCGATTCGCACCAGGTCCCATGCCCCTCCGGTTCCGTAAATCGCGGCATTCGTCCGTCACTCCGTCGCCCCACGCGGTCCTCCCCCCTCGCGGGCTGCCCCGTCGGCTGGCGTTTCTCCCTTGGCTCCTGTCATTGGCACACAAAGTACGTCCAAATCGGAACCGGGGAGCTGTACGAGCGGCGCACACGCACGCTAGAGCACTGGGCGGGTGTCGAGGGTATGCATTAACACGATCGAGACGGCCTCGGGCGTATAACGTACGTACTTGGACACCGTTCGCACGGCAGCACGCGCGCAGGCGCCCGTCCGCCCGCCCGCTCCGCCACAGCGCAGCGCCACAAAGTCGCGACCCGCCCACCGGCGACGGCGACGACGGCGACGACGACGGGCCCCACGGATCGGTTTTGCCCGCGGGTGAGGGCCGGGTGCGGGCGTTGCACCGGGGAGGTGGGCGCGTGCGGGTCCCGGCGTGCAGCGTGCAGCGTGCGTGCGCCGCCTTCTCGGCGGTCGCAGTGCGGGCCGCCGGTGCTGCGGGCGGTGCGCGGGCGTAGCGGGGGAGTGGGGAGCGTCGTAGGGGGGGAAGGGGGGCCCGGTGGAGCGGGACGGGGCTGGGGCGGGAAGAAACCTAGCTACTAAAACAAGAAAGACCACAGGATCGACAGACACGTGGGGGAGGGGGAAGGTGGAAGACAGAAGACGGAAGGTGGGATGGGGGGGAGAAGGGGGGAAACGGGAAACGAGCCGTGCTGCGAGGCGGGGCGGGAAGGAAATGGGAAAGGGCCGGCGCCGGCCGCGCGGAGAGAAGAAGTATAGATATAAACATAGGTGTACAGTACTGCCGGGCGGGAAGGGACGGGCGCGGGCGCAACACAAAACATAAACTAGACAACAATAGTACACGAGGGAGCGTCAGAGGCCAGGCGCGCGGCCGGTCCGTGGGGAACGGGCTGAAGACAAATTTACTTGGCAAGTTCGCAAGCGGAAGAGAAAAAAGACATCTAATGTACGCCCCACGCGCGCTGCGGGAGGGGCACGCAGCGCGGTGGGGCGGGGTCGTGGAGGAGCGTCGTGAAAGTCGTGCAGGGGACGGTGAGCGTTAGCCGCGCGGGGGGTTACCGCGGGTAGTACATCTCGTCGTCCCACGACTCTGCGGAGGGCGAGGCAAGAGGGAAGGGGGGAGAATATTAGCGAACGGAACGGACGGATGGAGACGCGGCGGTGCAAGGCGCAGGGCAGGGCGGGACGAGGCGAGGCGCGGGACGGGACGGGCGGCGAACGGATGGGAAACGCACCTTCCGTAATGCTTCTCCACGCCAGGTACAACACACCCACGGCTGCCGTCTCGAGCAGCGTCGCGATAAACGAGCCGTCCACCTTGGACGATGCACCCTACAGGCGTGCCGGAGCTCAGAGGCTGTGCGGGGAGGCGGAGGGGAGGGAGGACGCACTTTGCAGATGACCTTGCTCAGCAAGAAAAAGTCCAGCTGGCTGAGGACGAAGAGGATCGCAGCCAGGACGTAGTACCACATCGGGCGCGACTCGTTGAGCATCCCGAGCACGACGTACGTCATGATAAGCAGGTAGAGCAACGCGGCGCTGGGGGGGGAGGTCGCGTGAGCACGGGGCCGGGGGCTGCGGAGAGGAAGGGAGGACTCACGCGCCGGGCCAAACGCTAGTGAGCGTGAAAAGGGCGGCGCTGTTGAGGTCCGCGGGGGGATTTGAAGGCCCGAAGACGGAGGTGAAGGTGAAGCCGACGTCAAGCGCGATGTAAGTCGTCGCGGCAAAAAAGGCAGCGGCGAAAAAGTCAAACGGCTAACGCAATACGTAAGAGGATGGTTCGAGAGGGCTCAGGGAAGACAGCGGCATGGGGACGTACCAGAAGGGCGCTGATTGTCCCGTCCTCTACCACCTGTGTGCTGATGATCGCATTGCCGAGGAGCGTCCAGAAGGTGGAGGCAACAAGGCCTGCGTGGATCGCAGTAATGGCGGTGAGGGCGGTGGAGCCTTGCTCAAGGAAGGAGCCCGAGGATATGAGTTGGAAGGGGAGGGTGAGGAGGTAGAGCACGAGGAATATGCGGAACTCGACGCGACCTGGGATGAGAGCGTGAGACGAGGGCTTCGTGGGCGGTTGATGCGGCCGAAAAGGCGGGGAAGGGCAGAGGGAGTGATAGAGACACAAGTTGATAGGAAGTGGGAGAGGTGTTGGGCGACGGGCAGAGGACAGAGGGTTCGAGGGCGGGAGAAGAGAAGGAGGGGGAGGACTCACCGACAGCAGCTGTTCTCCGGGTGGTAGCCACGACGAGGAAGACGACGAAGATGATAGAGAGACCGCACGCGATGATGTTGGCGATATTGCCCAGCGAACCCTGCTGGCCTGCACGGAGGATGCCGCATTCTGGGTTCACGCCAACGGGAGCGGAAATCGGGTTGGCAGAGACGCCCTGGAGGACTGAGGAGTTGCCGTTGTGCTGGAGCTGTTTGGGGAGGATGTGAGCGGGAGAGGGTCGGAGGGAGGGCGGGAAGGGGACGTGCCTGGCGGAAGAAGAGGTTGCACCAGGAATACGACGGAACTTGGTGGCACAGAGGCTCAAAGTCCCCGTAGTGCGTCATGCCGGCGAGCTAGTGCGGCGGGGCGGGACGGGGGCGGGGGGGGATCCTTGGATGGGCGGGGGGAAGGAGGACGAGGGCGCGATTGTCTAGGACCAGCTGGGACAAGAGAATTTGATCTGAACAACTGGCGCTCGGAGGGGGGCGGCACGAGGCAACGGCCCATGATGGGGCACGCCAAACAGAATCTCACCTCGTCGTCGACGACACCAGCGCGGGCGGGGGGCGGGGCGGCTTGCGCAGAGGGAGCCCGGGTGGCCAGCAGCCCGAGGGACGATGGCGGGGGAGGAGGACAAGGGAGAACCGAAATGGAGAAGCGTCGGTCGCCTGAGGCCACTCACGGCCGCTGCCCGGCCGCTCGCCTCGACGTCAGCGGCGGCCTCCACCGCCCGGCGCCTCTCTTTTCTCTGCCGCCTCCGCAGCCACAGCGGCCACCGGCCCAGCAGTGTGTCGGCAAGCCAGCGAGTTGCAACGCGAGCAGTGTGCTCAGTGCCCAGTGCTGGACTGCCGCTCTCGCCGGCGACGGACTGGACGACTACTCGCGGCGGGCTACTGCTCGCGCGCCCGCCGTCGACTGCCCGGCGAAGCCTTCCTGTCGACCGGGTGCAGTGCGAGGTCCCTCCCAACCCGCCTCCGCTCTTGTTCTCCCGCCCGCTCTCCCACCCGAGGACCCGCCCAGCGATGGGCGACGCTGCTCGCGATAACCGCCTTCATCTCGCGGGGGGCGCGCAGGGCTACGAACCTTTGTGCAGCAGCCCGCGGCAGGTTCCATGCATCGACCCTGACTGGAAGCACAGCGCGCTGTCGGTTCCGCCTCTGCTCACGGCGGACAAGGGCACACAACATCCTTCTCGTGACGAGCACCTCGTGGATTGCTGCTTCTCCTCAGTCGATCCACTATCTCCGCCCCGACGTCCGACCCCTTGCACTGCCTGCCAGTCCCAGCTCGACACCCGGCCCTCGTCATCCCTCGTCATCGCGCCTCCTTGGCCTTGGGCTTCTGCTCGTCGTCATCGATATCTAGCGGACCCCCCTTTCTCACAATGAACGCGGCGCATCTCTTCGTACGGACGCTCTCGATCGTCACAGAGCCCTGCGGCGCCCCCGCCCTCCCACGTTCCGTGGGTAGCAGCTTCGAGACGAGGGTGCAACCCCTGCGCTGCCTCCCTTCACGGCCAGGGCCCGCTCGGGCGCAGAGGCGGGCTCGTCCATGGCACGAGGCTCTCATGTCCGCCGTGACGGCGCGCTTCCCGTGGCCCTCTCTCTCTCTGAGAGGGACGTCTGTGCTTGCGCGCACACGGTGGGCCGACGCTCCGAGCTGCAGCTGGAGGCGGCGGTCGCGCGCGAACGGCTTGCGACCGCTGGTTGCAGCCGGCGAGCTCCGGGGCAACAGCCGGGCCGTCCGCAGACGCGCCGTCGGGTGGAGACGCGGGCAAAGGGAGCAGACGGGGCCGTTTGGTAGCGCGATGGACGGTGCGCTGCATCGCCTCCGCTGCCTCCACGCCCGCGGACCTTGCTCAAAGGATGAGGCGGGAGGACGAGACACACCGGCCTCGCCCGCCGCCCGCGCAATGCAAAGGCGGATCAGCGTGCCTTGACTCGCCCTCGAACGGGACAGGTTGTCTACCAAACGTTTTTGGGCGGGTTGTCGCCTCGTTGGGCGGGCGGCGAGGGCGACGTTGGAGCACGGCACGTCGCACGGACGCAGGGAAGCTGCAAGAGCTGTCAAAAGATCTTATACGACGGAGGGGCGTTGGTGGCCCCTCGCCCAGGCTGACGCAATGTGAGAGCCCCGCCCGTGCGCCCGCTTCCCAGGCCGACGCTCCCCTCCACCATCCTCGACAGCCAGTCCCCGCTCGCCTCCCCTCCCTCAGCCGACGCTCATCAGCCCCCCGCCTCGCCAGCCCGGAGCCCTCCGCGGACACCGCCGCTCGCGGCAGCCCCTCCATTTATCGCGTATATCCTCCATTAAATTCGGCTCCGCACCAGCATACACCCAGCATCCAGCTCCCAGCGTCCAGCATCGAGCACGTCCCGTGCACCCACGGCGCGCCCGCCCGCGGACCCGCGGCAGTCGCGTAGGCTTTCCCCGAGGTCCCACCCCGGCGGCGACCTCCTCCTCAGCGCGGCACGCGGCCCGCGAACCCCCGAGGCCCGAGGCCCGCGCCTTCGCTTCGCGGTGCCCAACGCTTCAGCATTCAGTAAGGACTCAACATTCGGTGCGCATTCAGTCCGGAATGAGAGCCCGCGAAGAGCACTCCGACGCCCTTGTTGGGCCTTGGGGGTCCCCGAGTGCCCCGGCACCCGCCCCCCGCGGTGTCCGCCCCACGCGGAATCGGCGCGGAACCGCCCACCCCGCGGCTTGCCTGCTCGGAGGGCTCTCCGTCTACGGAAGGGTGGGCGGGCGGGCAGCCGGGCGGGCGGGTGCGCACGCACTGTATGGGTTAGGCGGGTCCTCCTTCGAGCGGCGCCGGGAGGAGTTGGGACGCTGACGTGCGTGCGGGGGCAGGTGAGTGACGCTGGGAGGGAGGGGCCCCGTGAGTCCCGGGGAAGCCCGCGCGTCGAGGGGGCTCGCACCGAGGCGAGTCGACGCGTCGGGGGCCTTCGCGCGCTGATTCGCTCCTGCGCTGATGTCGAGGCCGTGGAATCTCAGGGGCGGCGGGGCGCTCGCCCGCTAAAAGGCAAACTCGGCGAGAAGCCGCGAGCGGGGCTCTGCGAACGGGCGTCGAGGGGCCACCTGAGCCACCCCGATTCGGCTGCGACGCTCGCGGTACGTACAACGTACTGCGTTGGGGCTCGAGCGGGCTCTGGGAACGGGGTGCGTTCGTGCGGGCGCGCCGTCCGGCTGGGACCGAGAACCCCCCCCGCTGTGACACTCGAGATCGTGGGTGACGTTTACGACATGTATTTCTAGAGAGCATTCGACGGCTACACTTTAATGACACAGGAGGGTGGCTACTACTAGTACAACATATACACGGGAGGGGGGAGGGGGTTGCGAACGCGAAAGGAACCAGGGTAACAACCGCACGTAGCCACGAGCAGCGTGAGCAAGAAAAGGGTATCGTAACGAGTGTGTGCGGAGATCTCCGATCTCCGTAAAGGGCGCGTCGCGAACGCGCAAAGCACAGCGCAAGGGAGCACACACCGCCATAAAAAATACTAGGCGCATCATAAGTATCTGAACGTCTAACGCCCGCGCGGCCGGAGCGGGAGTGAATGGAGGGAGGAGAAACGCCGCGCAGGCTGCGAGTGAACGCCGCCAGCCCAAGAGACCAAGAGAGGGAGAGCGAAAGAGAAGGAAGGAAGGAGAGAGAAAGCGGATCCCGAGGCGCACCATGTAAAGAACGCCGCCCCCGCCCCGTCACGTCACCGCCGAGTCCGAGAACGCCAGTGTCCGCCCGCCCCCGCCCCCGCTCCCGCCCCGTCCGCCCCGTCACGCCCGGCCGGGAGCCCGTCACACGCCGACGGTGCACACGCGCTGCGTGACCTTGTGCTCGACGTCGACGTACACCCAGCGCTCGTCGCCGGCGTCCCCGCCGCGGCGGCACGCGGGCACGACGCGCTGGAGGAGCGACTTCTTGCGCCGGAGGGCGGCGATCGGCGAGCCGTACCGGCGGCTCGGGCTCGGGCTCTGGCTCCCGCTCGAGCCGCAGTCCGAGTCCGTGTGCCCGTCCGCGGAGCCCGCGCAGCCGACCGCGGTGTGCGACGACGAGGACGGCGCGGGCGTGTGGTTGTAGTGCCGCCGCGCGAGCACCTCGCGCGGGTCTGCGGGCGTTGCGGGCCCGCGCGGTGAGGAGAAGGGTGAGGGCGCGGGCGAGGAGGAGGAGGAAGAAGAGTAGGGAGACGCGGGCGAGGAGGGCGTGCGCGGGGGCGAGCGCTGCTTGCGCAGGCGCCGCCCTGGCGCGAGCGGGATGTTGAAGCAGATGTTGCGTTCCGCATCGCGCAGCGTCGACCATGCTGAGGCGCCGGACGTCGAGCACTCGTCGGTGTCCCTCCGCGGGGTCTGGTACGCCTTCATGCACGACTGCCGATCTGCAGCCTCCCATGGCATGTCGACCTCGACGTAGCGCGAGGTTGAGGTGGTCGTTACTGAAAATGCAGAGGACTGCAAGTGCGCGGGTGAGCAAGCGCGCGAGCACGTGCGCAAAGGACAAAGGGGCGCACCATGTTGACCTCGACGAGCACGGGCGCGGTGCCGAACGTCCCCGCGGTCATGCGGTGGTGGCCCTCGCAGAAGCCCTCGTCGGTGACGGACTCGATGTCGTCGGCGCTGTACGGGCGGCCGTCGAACCGGCGCGGGATCCTGTCCTCGGTCTCAATGTGGATCTCGGGGCGGCGCGCCATGTAGCTCTGGCGGATGTGCGAGAGCCGGTGCATCGCGTTCTGCATCATCGTCCGCCGGAAGGGCACGTTCATGAGCGACGCGAGCGCCATCGACGACGCGGCCGCGGGGCTCGGTGGGACCGTCGCGAACCCGGTCGGGATGCGCAGGCACGAGCGCGAGTCCGCGCGCACGTCTGCCATCATCGCTTGTTGTGCGAACGCGAACGAGTCCATGCCCGCGGAGGGGAGCGGGCAGCTGTATTCAGGCGCGCATGGTGAGCCTGCGGGCGTCGTTGGGGGCGGGTAGGCGGCGTCTAGGGCGGCGGAGGCGGGGGCGGGGGTGGCGAAGCGGTCGATGGTCAGCACCTGGGACTGGTCGTCGGTGAAGGCGACGTCGCGAGGCGAGTCATCCTGCGCGCCCTTGAGCTGACCCTTCTCGAGCGTCTCCGAGTCGAGGAGGCGCGCCCCCGAGAAGGTCACCATCCCGTCCTCTGGGTCCCACATGGCGGCGAAGGTGAGAGCGGTGCGAGGGGGCACGAGCTCGGACCACCGGTGCGCGGCCTGGGTGTCGACGTCTTTGAGGTGCATCTTGTTGTGCTTTCCGGGCTTGCTAGGCTTGTTCTGGAGGCAGCGGGGGACGGGGCGTGAGGGGCGCCACTCGAGAGGACAAAGAAAGGGAAAGAAAGGAGACGCACTTCGAGCTTGGTCGCCTGGCGAGCTGAGCGAGCAGATGGAGCAGAGGACATGGATGGTGTGCGGTGAGCAGAAGGAGCGGCGCACTCGCTGGGAGGAGGGGCTCGGGGTGAGGAGCTGGAGGGAGGGGGTGGAGAGACGTATGGCCAGCACACGCGGCGTTCTTCAAGGGGGAGAAGAGGAGGTGCGAAGCGAGTTAATATTCCGGGAGGGAAGTCAAAACAGCCGCATCCTCGTGCCCGCCGGCGCAGACGTCAGCGAGGCACGGGGGACTCGGACGCAGATTGCACACGCTCACGTACGGGCCATGAACCGCGGTCTTCCGTGCTCGCCCCCGCGTCCGCCCCAGCGTCCTCCCACGACGCGCAAAACGCGGTGCCCGCGCGTTCAGCTCAGAAGCTGATCCTGGTCACCGCGCGCGTGACTTGTGACGCGACGTCTCCCCCTGCCGGCACGCCGTTGCCAAAACGCGCCAGTCCCTCGCGCGGCGGATCGCAGGGCGTGTCGGCGCGCTGCTGCGACCCGTCTCCTTGCAGCTCGTCGCCTGCCGTCTCGTAAGGCGGCGCGCTGCAGGGGAAAATGGCTGGCAGGCTGGGGGCGCCCCGTGCCCGATGCGGAGGACGGCCGTCCCCGCGGCGCGGATCACCCACTTATCTCCCCGGGCCGGGAGAAGGCAGGAAGGAGGCGACCATGAAGGGCCCTGCGCGACAGAGCGTAGCCACAGAACACTGCGCCTGCGCCAGAACTCTACAACACGTTGGCGGCGCGCCTACGACACTCATCGATGGGGACGGCGGCAGCGCCATGAACGCCGGGTGGCCAAGGCGCCATATCCACCACCCTCTGCGCACCTCCCGCCGGGCAGACGGCGGACGGCGGAGCGAGGCGAGGGTAGTGCGGGCGTGGGTAACCCCGAGGAGGAGGCCTCCGCCGGACGTCAATCCCTCGCTCTGCAGCCCCCCGCCCCCGCCCGTCCGCGGACGGGCTCGCGTACGTACCGTCCTGCCCCCAAGACAGAGTCTGACAGATAACGGGGCCGCCGTTCTGGCACTTTCCGGTTGCACGGACGACGGAGACGCCGTCCCGGGCAAGCGGTGCCCCCCCTCCCCTCCCCCGTTGCGTCGCGAGCAATGGGAACGTGCATGGCCAACAAGCTACGAACGCTCGCGGATGCGCACGACCCCGGGCTGCGTGCCAGCTGCGTGGCGCGGCCCCTGGGAGGCAAAGCTTCCGTCGCCGCCAGTGGCCTGCACAGACCTGCCTAGACGGCCCCGCAGCGACCCCCGCCGCCCATTGGCCAGCGCCGCGGCGGTCACGAGGGGCTCGTCGTGCAGCGTGTTCGCGCTGCGCCAGGCTGCAGCCCCCCTTCCCAGAGACGCATCTCCGCGCAGACGGACGTGCACTCGACGTGGGCGCTGCTGGCCGATCGTGCACACGCAATTGGATCGACGTCGGCGCGAGTGGAGCTCGTGTGTACAATCTGCGAACAGCGACCCGTGCTACGCCGCGCGCCCCCCTCCTTCCTCTTGCGCCAGGCGTGGCCTGTGGCTGCTGCCTCCCGCCGCCCCCCTCGCTGTGCGTCCCTCGATGCTTCGCCACCTGGCGAGCGCGCGGCCTAGAGCGCGCATGGGCAGCGGTCCCGCGACGAGTGCTCTCCTCTTCCCCCGAAAAAGGCTACCCCCGGCTTTCTGAGCGGTGACAAGGCGACCGAGCGGTGACGTCTGTGGGCTCTGGCCATGGACGCCGGGCGTCCGAGGAGATCTTCGTGCGGGACAGGGGCTTCCCTGCCGGGGAGCGACGCCCCCGCGCGGTGGCACTGTGCGCCCGCGATGTCCGTCTTCGCGCCCGCCGCAGGGGCGCGCCCCAGTCGCCTCGTTTCGTACGCAGTGCGCGAACAGCTCGCGGCGAGGGGTTTGGGGGGGACGCGGCGAGGGCCGCACGCGAGCGCGGCATTAAACACCTCGGCACGCGCCGCTCGCCTGGGACGATTAAGCTGGCGGAAATGGAGCCGAGAAGGGCGCGAGCACCCACCGCGCCCGCGCTGGGATCGACCTGCTCCTTGGGGCTACCGCGGACCCCGATGCGTCCGTCCCCCTCCCCTCTCAGCCTGCGCCGCGCCCGATGGGCGAGAGTCTGCACCGCGTCATCAGTCCGCGACGGGTATAAACCACGTCTGGGAGAACGCTGGGACCCACCGGACTGCCCGCGAGCACACACGTCCCCCGGTCCAGAAGCGGCCGCCCCTCCCACCCGCCCAGAACGGAAAGCGACGCCTCGTCGCGCGTCACCGCGCCGCGCGTCATCGCGCCTACTTGATTGTCTTCGTGCGCCCGAACCGAGCGGTCTCGCCCCTCGCCGCACCCCGCGCGCGGCGGGAGAGCGCAAGCCGCGCGCGCACCTGCACGCGCGGAGAAGAAAGGGGCAGGCACCGAGAGCCCTCGCCTCCGCGTCGGGCGCCCCGTGCCTGCCTGCAGCCACCGCCCGCGCGCCCTCAGGCCGACGGCCACGGGAACGCGCACCGCGGCTCGTCCCCCGCCGGCAGGCGCCAGTACGGGCTGGGCGCGTCCCACCCGCGCGGCTCCGCCCAGCGGCAGACGCCGCCGGCGCCGACCTCGAGCACGTCGACGTGCGTGGCCGTCTGCGCGTCGGCGAGCTCGCGTCGGACGTACTCCCACATGTAGCCGTCAAGCGGGCTCGGGGGCTGTGCGGGCGTGAGGTGCTCGGTGTCGAGGATCAGGCGCACGATGCGGGCGCCGGCGGCGGCGCGCTGTGCGGCGAGCGCGGCGATGCGCCGGACGTGCTCGGCCATGCCGAAGGACTGGATGCTGAGCGTGCTCAGCGCGGGGCAGTGGAAGGACGAGTCCGCCACAGCGAGGAGGGCGCGCTCGAGCTCCTGGAAGAGGTCGCGGCGCATCGCGTCCTGCGGGAGGGCCATGACGCCAAGCACGGCGAGCGTGGGCATGTGCCGCAGGAAGATGGGCAGGAGGGACCAGTCGGCGCAGGCGACGTGCAGCGTGTGAACGGCGGCGAGGTCGAGCGTGTTCGCAAGCCCGGAGAGCCAGAGGCTGGAGCGGTTGTCCTGGAACTCGGCCTGGATCCAGAGGGCGGACCGCTCGCTCTCGGCGAGGAGGTACAGCCTCGAGCTGTCTGCGGCGATCTCAAGGTGCTCGAGCGCGCCCATGAAGCGGAGCGAGGGCAGGAAGTTGTCCCAGATGTTCGTGTGCGACTGTACTGGCGCGGCGTGCACCCGTATGCGGATCGGGGCGAAGAGGGTGAGCGCGGCTAGCAGTGCGGCCACGAATTGGAGCGTGGCACACGACGTCGACAGACTGCGCAGATACGGAAGTGGCACGGGCGACGCGGGCGGCGTCAGGTCGAGGGCCAAGAGGGGGTAGCTCCAGATCTGGCCGAGGTGAAGAGACTCCAAACGGGGGCAGTTGGCGAGGAGGTGGGCGAGAAGGGCGATCGGGAGCTCCTCCATATAAAAGTACGAGATGTTGAGGTGGGCGAGGCTGGGGAATGAATTGCCCGGGAGCCAGTGGCGGACGTGGAGGAGGGCGAGCGCCTTGAGCGCCGGGGTTTCGCCGCGAAAGAGGACGGGATGGTTAACGATCTCGACGCGACCGTAGATCTCGCATTCGATCGTCAGCACCTGGAGGTTAGGCGCGAGGAAATCGAGGCGCGGATGGGAGAAAATGTCAAGGGCCTCGAGGCGGACGTCGAGGCGATGGAGGCGATGGGCGGAGACGTGGAGGAGGGAGAATATGGTGCCGTGGGGAATGCCGGAGTGGAAGATGGAGAGACAGATGGAGAGAAAGAGGGGAGCCGTCCGGGAGCGGTCGATGAAGGTTAGCATGCGTGCGGCCATCCGGTCGTCGACGCGTGACCAGAGGAGGGGAAGGTTGAGCGCGATCTCGCGCCATGCGCGGGAGACATGGGAGATCCGGACGACGGACGGGTCCACTGCGCCGTACCACGGCCAGGACTCTATGTCGAGGCGGGGGAGCGGGGCGGTGTAGTGCCAGACGTCCTCGAAGACGAGCGCGAGGATCTCGACGGGGAGACGGGTGATCGCGGGGACGGGGGTCGGGGGGCGGGAGCCATTGGGGGCGGCAGAGGCTGTGATGGAGGTGTGGACGAGAGATGGGTTGGCTGTGGG
>FTLJ01001064.1:0-40055 GCA_900155495.1 Porogramme epimiltina
TCGGATTGTTGCCGCTCCCCCCGCACCCGACGCGCCCACCCACCCACCCACCCACTCACGCACGCACACGCACGCACATGTTTGTTGACTTATTTGCAGGTCGCGATCCGAGCCGTCCCGCACCGGCGCGACTTCTACGCGCGGCTGACGCAGGGCGGGTCGCACGAGAAGTTCGACGGGGAGCTCACGCGCTGGCTCGACGCGCTGGACGCGCTGCTCGCGCGCCTCAAGACGTTCCTCACGCAGGGCGGGTACGGGACGGTGTGAGCGGGCGGCGCGCGAGGGGCGGGGGATCCATCCGGACAGAGCACAGGGAGCACAGGGAGGAAGGAGGAGAGAGATCGATATCGCGGCAGGGCGGAGAGATACGGACGGGGAGGCCGCGGAGCCTGCGCTATGTACGTTACGTACGCGGTGTGCGTGTTTACACTTATCGACGACCTGGGGCCGCGCCAAGTAGGCAAGCAAATATTCCGCGCGGCGGACGTGCTGGCGCGGAGGCGCGGGAGCTGGGGGCTGGGGCTGGGGCCGAGCGGCGGGAGAGAGAGAAAGAGAGGGTGGCGGTTCGCGGCGGAAGCGCGATAGGACGTAGAGGGACGCATATGGGGCGGGGGCAGGTGCGCGGGCCTCATGACGCGCCCCATCTGTCAACGCCATTGATTTCGTGGACGTCCCGGCCCACCGCCCTCCCTTCCCTCTCGTCACCGCGCCCTCTTCTCTTCGGAGGCGCGGCGCCGGGCGCTTCCCTTCGACGTGGAAACATGAAGCACCCCCCCCCCCTTCTCCCCCAGGGCGCTTCGCGATCGCCCGCCCGCTGCAGTCAGGTAGCAGGCTCTAGCTCCGTGTCGCGTCGCGCTCTCTCCCGGCCGCCCGCGAGCCCCACCACCACCACCGGCTCGGCCACAGACGCCTTCTCCGCGCGATAGAGCAAGAGAGCGCGCGAGTGGGGCAGGCAACTTGCCCGTTATTAAAGATCGTGCCGGGCGCGATCGCCGCCGGCCCGCGCGCGCACGCCCTGGCGGCGCGGTGCTCCTCCTATATAGTTGCGCGCGTTCGCGGGCCCGCCGGGGCCTGGCCCCCTACCCCACGCGCGCGCACGCGGAGCCTAACGGACAGCAGCGCAGGGGCGGACGTGCGCGCCGCGCGCGGCCGGGGTGGGGCGAGCGATCAGCAGACGCAGCGGGGGGCCCCGGCCACGTCCGCCTCGCGTCGTCCTGCTTGTTGGTCGATCGGGGGCGAAGGTGGGGGGGTGGGCGAACGAAGACGAAGAGGAAGGCGCGCGGGTGTGCGTGCTCCGTCGCTGATAGCGGGGCCCTTCGCGGGCAGAGTTAATGTTCTGCGCTGCCCGCCGTGGGGGGCGGTGGGATATTCTAGCGAGGCTCAACGGGTGCGCGCGGGACTGGACGCGACGCGCCGTCTCTGCGTTTGGCGCTGGCGATGGTGCTGGTGTGTCACAGGCAGGGGGGTGGGAACGCAGGTCGGACGTCTCTGGCGACGGAAACAGAAACGTTCGGCGTTCGCGCGCGCGAGAAAGACAGAAAAGAGGAAGGGGGGTGCCGCGGTGCCGGCAACGGGGAGGTTCGGCGGGGGTGTTTCTGGCGAGCGCGGCGCGTGCATATATACACGTATGTTTGCCAAACATTCCGCGCGCGGTGGCCGGATGGGGCAGGGGGATGTGCACGCGGGGTGGCGGCGGGGGCGGCGGCTACTGAGTAGGGCGACGGACGGGGACGTGGGGTGAGGGGAAGAGGGCGTACGTGAGGCGTCAGCGGGTGTGTGTGCGACGCAGGGCGGGAAGCGGGGCCAGCGGCGGAGATGGTGCGCGGGTCGCGGCCGTCGACGGGCGCGCGGTGGTGGCCGGCGGGGGCGCCGGGCGTGCCTCGTTGCGTGCGGCGGGGCGGGGAATGCGGCTGGCGGGTTGCCCGAAGGGGGAGGCGCGGGCTGGCGCGGGAGGGCGACTGCCACGATAGGAGCCCGGCTGGGGTGCGCGCGCGGCGGGCAGGGAAGCGGGGCGTGTGGCGGCGACCGGCAGTGCAGACAAGAAGGCGGAGGGTGTGCTCTGTGGACGGCGGGAAGCGCGCCCGATGTGGTATGTGGGGCCCGGGCGAGCAGAGAGGGTGCCCCCAGAGCCCGAGAGAGGGCGCGGCTGCCACTGGCTGGCGGGGAGGAAGCTCTGGCGAGAGCCGCCAGAGCCGCCAGACGTCGCACCGGCCGGGAACGCGGACGCACGCTGCCTGCGTGGGTTGGCCGGCGCGACCGCCCAGAACGGCAGGAGCTGCCTGCACCCGCTGGCAGCCGCTCGCAGCAGGGCCAGAACGTCTTTCTGAGAGCCCCCAGCGAGGCCCCGCGACGGGGCGCTCGTCCGTTTTCCAAACACAACATACAATGTGACCATCTTGAGAGACACACAACACACGCCGGCGCCTCCCAGATGCCACCGACGGTTTCGATCATCATGCAGGCGCCGATCAGATGGTCCCGCTGGGAGCACTCCTTACAGCACGGACGCGGGGCGGGCGGCGGCGGTTCCCGGGCCCCCACCAGGCGGGCCCGCGGCGGGTGGCGGGACAGGGGACACGGCGCGGCCAGACAGCCAGATACGGGTCGCCGGCGGGGGGCGGGGGAGCGGGCAGGCGGGCAGGCGGGCGGTTGGGCGCCTTGCGCGATCAAGAACGGGGATTGGGGCGGGAGCTGGGGCGGGCAGAAGCGAGCACATGGATACGAATCATGGACGGGGCCCCGATATGGGATGCGGTCTTCCTGGAATGGCAGTCATTTCAATTTACTGCCTGGGAATGTTTTTTGTTTGTTTTCGATGGAATTTCGACCATTCTGAATTCAATGTTTTCGCTTCTTCCCTCAGCCCGTCTTTATATCGCCCCGACTCGATTCCACGTCAATCCCCCTCTTCCCCCGTAGCCTCTCCCGCACACCCGTGCCGGACGCACGCCCCGCCGCGCACCCCGCGTCCACCCACGCCCGCGGCACATGCAGGTAGAGTCAGTACCGCCACCGCACACGCCTCCTAACCCCCTCGCGCGCCCCATCTGCTAATCTGTATCTCCCCTCCAGCACCCACCCCGCGCCCTCCATCGCATCCCTCATGGCCACAGCTGCCAGGTCCGCACCCCTCCCTTTTTTCCGCCTCGCGGGCACATCGCGCTCACAGATCGCCCCGGCCAGCATCCCGCAGAAGCGCAAGGACCCGCCGCCGCGCTCGCCCGCCGGACACCCGCCCGCGAAGGACGACCGCGAGCCCGCCCGTGCGGACGACAAATCCGACGGCACCACTACCGAGCCCGCCACCGCCCCGAGCGCGTCCCCCACCGACGAGTACGGCAGCGGGCGCATCACCTGCGAAGGGTGCGGCGACGCCGTCTCGATCAGGGACGAGGCCACCGGCGCCTTTACCGTCAAGCACTGGGATGCCCACCGCGGCGCGTGGTGCGTCTCCCCCAGCAGGCGGGCGGGCGTGCGCTGTCTCGCCAGCCCGCGTCCGGACGCGCTCATCACTGATCCCGCCTTCGTTTTCGTCCCTTGCAGTCAGTCGGCGACGGCGTCTCAGATTGTGGCTGAGGTCGCCCCGGAGGCGCCCATCTCCGCCCCGGCGACCCAGGCTCAGTCCCCCGACGCGTCTCAGCCGCAGGCGAAGCGACGTCGCGCTAAGCGCACGGAGGAGGAGCGCATCGACTACCTCCGCTCCGACCCCTACGTCGCCAAGTTCGAGGCGTACCGCGTCCTCTGCGCGTCCTGCGACAAGTGGATCCGCCTAAGGCCTAACTCGACCTACTGCTCCATCCCGTGGGACGCGCACCGGAAGAGCTGCCTCGCAAAGCGGGTGTAAGTGTGCCTGTCGCTATCGCATCGCCGCTCGGGACGTCATCGCTGAGGCCCTTTTCTCGTAAAAGCAGAGCGAAGAACTCGGCCCCGCAGGACGACCGCTCCGCCGTCTTCGGCGCAGACCCCAACGTCAAGCGGTTCGACAGCTCTCGCGTCCAGTGTCGCGCGTGCGACAAATGGATACCGATCCTCACCGACGACAACGCGACTGCGATCAAGACCTGGAAGCAGCACTCGGAGGCTTGTCAGATGCAGGCCGCCACCAGCCCCGGCGCCTCGACGTCCAAGTGCGTACCTGTCGTGCGGTCGTGCGGTCGTGCGGAAGCACCCCTTTGCTGATAGTCGTCAGGTTCAATATCGCCAACGTTCCCCCGCCGTCCAAGCACCTCCTCGCCCTCGCTTCTTCGTCCTCCCTCCCACCACCGTCTGCGTCCGCCCGGGCAGCCGTCGCCCAGTCCGCGCCCGTGCACTCCCAGTCCCCATCGCAGCCCTCCCCGTCGGCGACGACGCCCTACTCCGCGGCGTCATTCAAGGACTACACGCCCAACAACTACAACGGCACGCAGGAGCCCCGCCGGCGAAATGCGGATCAGCGCGCCGCCGCTCTACGCGCGGATACGCTGCTCGAGGAGGTCGAGCCGAACCGCGTTCTGTGCAAGATGTGCCGCAAGTGGGTGCAGCTGAGGCAGGACAGCACGTACTGCGCGTACCCGTGGATCCAGCACCGGAGCAAGTGCCAGAAGAAGCAGTGAGTGTTCTGTGGGCTCGATCACCGACGGCGAAGGGCTTCTAATGCTCCCGCGCACCGTAGCCAAAAGATCTCCGAGCGCGAGGCCGAGATCGCCCAGCTCCGCGCGGAGCGCGACGCGGCGCTCGAGGGCGAGCTGTCGGACTCGAGCGGCGAGGTCGACGAGCTCGAGGACGACGACGACGAGGCGGACGAGCGGGAGCGGCGCAAGGCCGACCGGCGGCACGCGAAGGCGATGGCGAAGGCGGAGGCCGCCGCTGCGCGGTTGCGCCTGCTCGAGGACGCGGCTCGGCCTCCGCGGGCGGGCTCGGGCGCATCGAGCGAGGACGATGATGCGATGTGGGATTACATGGACGTCGACATGGCCCTGCCGCAGCGGCTGGCGGACCTCGACGCCCCCCCTGGGAGGTGAGTAGAGTAATATCCCCGGGTTTGATCCCGTCGTCGCCCCGAGCGCGCCACTGACCGACGCTCCGTCCGACCCCACCCCCCGATGGCGTGCTCTCTGCGCGACGTGGTGCCGTCCGTAACCCTGGCAGGCTCGATTTCGTCGCGCGCTCTATCCGCCACCTCTTCCGTGTCACGTACGCGCGCGAGGACGAGCTCACGATCGCGGCGCTGATCACGTACCTGAACGCGGCGATGCCCCCGGACAAGCACGAGGACTTCGACACGGCCGAGGTCACGAAGATGATGACGGGCCTGCACGAGCGCGGCGCGTTCGTGTTCGAGGGCGACGTCATCCGCCCGCCAACGTGACACAGACACACGAAACAGACGCAGTAGCAGCGGTGGCCGACGGCCGTTATCTCGAGCGCGGCGGCGCGAAGGCGCGGATGCTACTTACCCTCCCGGCGGCCCAACGATTCGCCGGTGCATGGGGACGTCAAAGAGGCGAGGGGGGAGGGAAGGAAGGGGCGAAGGGGAAGAACACTTGCTGTATATGCGCCGCCGCCGCCTGCCCGCGCCGCGGGTGTGGGTGCGGCGCCGGCTTTCCGACTTCTTGGGGTACATAAAAGGGCACGGCCGGTAGCGGACCTTGTACGATTCGTATGTCGCACGCGCGCTCCGTCCCGCACAACACTTCTTTCTTGCCAAATATTTAAAAATCGTCGACGCGCCCCCCGCGTCTCGCTCTCCCCCACCTCTGCGCGCTGCCGCCGCCACCGCCGCCGCCTTGTGAAGGTGGAAGTGCCCAGCACGCCGCTTCTCTTACGTGCGCGCGCGCGACGTCGACGTCAAAGAGAACTTCGGCGTCCCTCGCGAAGGCCTCCTCCCGCGATGGCGTGCTCTGGCCCCTCTGGCCCTGTCGGACAGGCTTCAGGCGCGTCCGCGCCCGCGCCCGCCCGCGCGTGCGATAAGGCGCGAACCTCTGGCGCGAAGGAAAGGAAGCGCGGGTCTCTCGGCTAAACCTGCACGCCCGACGGAAGGGAGCCTGCACGGGCGCGCGGGTGCGGGGGAGAGTTGTCGGGTGAACCGCGGAGGGCGCAGGAGCGTGGGCCCCGCGCGCGGGCGCGCCGGGCGAGGGCGGCCTGGGACTGGGGGCTGGGGACTGGGGGCGCGCGGTCACGCACGCGTGCCGTAACGCGTGCGGGCGCGTCTGTCACGGGCCCATATGCGGACGCGCGGGGCCCGGTGGGCGCGTCGGGCCCGCGAGGGCCGAGGGCCGAGGACGCTGGCTGGCAGGAGGCAGGACCGAGGGCGGGCGGTGTGGGCCCCGCCGGGGGGCGATGGCAGGCCGTGCTGGCTGGGGGCTTGGGGCTTGGGGGGGCGCACACCGCACCAAACAACGGGCACACAAGCCCCGCGGGGTGATGCACATATGATGGACAACAACAACAACGACAAAACAGGGACAACAACAACAACAACAGCCTCTTGCCCAACACGGGTGACAACAACAACAGCGGCGGCGGGCCGTGGCGGTGCCGCGGCGTGGGGGGCACAGGGCGCCGCGCGGCACACGGCTACACTTGCTTCGCGCGCTGGGCGGGCTGCTGATTAAGAGGGAGAGGCGAGGAGCGAGCGGGGGAGGGCAGGGGAAGGGGAGGGGGCAGCGGGCAGGCGAGCGGTGGCCGGCGGGAGCGAGCGAAGACGCGTGATATCATCACGATTCACGCCCGAGGCGGCGCGCGCGAGGGGCGCACGCAGCAATCAGCGTGATTCCCGCCTGCGCGCGCCGGCCGCGGCCATCGACGCTCTCCCACCCACGAGACCTCCCCCTCCCCAGCGTGCTGACGCGCCGCCCTTGGGTCCCAGACGATCGAGCGGGACTTGAAGGAGGAAGGGGGGAAGGGTGGCGTCTTCGCGTCGACGTCAGCTGCGCGGGCCGCGGGAGGGGCGGAGATACGTTCGTCCGCGTGGGCAGGCGGGGCGGGCGGAGGGCGTGCTGCTGCGAGAAGCGTGCCCATACGGGGCCGGGCGGACATGGCTGCTGGGAGCACGCGCGCGGGCGGACGGGGAACCCTCCCGCGGCCGCGCGCCCGGGGCAGAGGGGAGGCGGGGGGTGTTGCGCAGGGCCCGGGTGGGTCCTACAGGGACCCACTGGTCGTGCGGCCCGCCTGGAGGCTGGGGCCGCCCGCGACACGGCGATCAGCGCCGCGCGCGGGCGCGGGATCTGTGGGGCGAATCTGGCTGGCGTGTCGGCCGCGCCGCTCCTGGCTGCGGGGTCGCGCGGGCGGACGGACGGACGGGCGCGCGCCGCGGGGCACGGTGATCCGCTGGCGGCGGCGGCGGGGCGTATCTGCCTCTCCAGACTCCGGGGGCGTGCGTGCGTGCGCTGGGCGGAGGCGAGGCCGGGCCTCTCATGAAGGTGGCCCCTGAAGCTTGGCTGACGTGAACGATCCTGTTCGACAGGGCCCAGGCCAGGGCGTGAGCGAGGTTCGCGCGGACGAGAGTTGGGCTCGCGGAGGTGACGCAGAGGAAGGGTGGGCGAAAGGCTCCCGCGACGCGGACCCAGTGGGCGCGGTGGCCTGCGGCTCGTGGGCAGGCCCAGCGGGGCGTCGGCCGGGCCCGTCCGCGCGTTCGAACGTGTGTGGAAGGGCGAGAGGTGGAGGGTCGGCAACGCCCATTGCGGCGCGCGGCGAGGTTCTGTTCAGGCGAGCTCAGCTTTCCAAACTGGCGCGACGGCGTTGTACTGGTTTCTCCCAGTGGTGCGCGCGGATGCATTTCGCAGCGCCGCGCGCGAGCCGCGTGTGTGCCTGGGCGGGGGAGATGCAGATCGGATCTGGCGTGGGAAGGGCGCGCCTTGGAGCGGACTGTGTTGGATTTTTTGGTTTGCCTCTATGTCAGGGGTACAATAGGTAGCTTTTGGCTCGCTGGCTGAAAATTGAACGAGGGTGCTTCTTGCAGGAGGAACCGGTAGCGCGATAGCATCACTCAGGAGCCTACTTGTCAAAATCGAAGAGATCAGCGACAGTGATTAGGAATATTTGCAGAAGATACCAGGATGACTCTTAGATAACGGAAAGGATAGGCTGCAGACGCTGATTAAGAACAAAGCATGAGGCCTACGGATGTGAAGCCCCGGTCTGCGACCTCGGAGTGAGCAAAACAGTGCAGAGACATATCGGAGCTGAGGTCTAGGGGCCATTCGAAGCGGAGCTACGAAAATATGACGTAAGCCCGTAAGCGCCCAAAGATTGGGAGTCGTTGAGTAAACTTGACCCAACTTATGATCGACTCCGTGGTACCTCTTCATACGAGCTCACGGCCACTTTCACTCTCGTATCCTTTCAGAGGTCCATCCACTTTAACTTAAAATTCAATGTGGAGAACCTCGTTCGTCTTTTAGCCTACCTCTCACAAACACTCACGCTTGTCTTTCAGAAGCCTCGTGCCCACGCGCGCACTCCGCCGTACTAGTAGTTGTACGGACTCGGAGCTCATACTCTTGCTGGACCTCTCAACGCCATACAGTATATACTCCCAGCTGCACCTCGCGCGTATCCCAACATGATGCATGTCTCACAAGTCTGCGCCGCACGGATTGCAGGTGCTACTGCACCATTATGACACGGCTCTCTCGGGTCCAGCAGGTTCGCGGCTTGCACCTCGCCCGCGGCCCTGGCTTGCTCCAGCTCGCCGCCTCGCCACCGCCGCCGCACAATCTGCGTACGCGAAACTGGACCTACAGCCTTTAAGCCGAGGGCCGCGGGGACACGGGAAAATGGGCGCGCGATCGGCCGTGGCGAGCGGGGGATCCGGCCTCAGGCAGAGACTCAGAGTCGTGGCGAATAATCTCTCGAGGTGTTCGCGCCGAGTGCACGCACGGCCTCGCATACTTCTCTCTGAAGGCGTGCTTTGCCTGAGCAGGTGCTGGTGACTGTCTGTGCCAGGGTCGGGCTGGAGCCCCTTGGACAGGTTGATGTCTCTAGGCCAGAAGGCGTTAGACGGGACAGTCACCGAGAAGCTATTGGTCGTTGTGTGGTATTCACTGTGTTTACAGACTGTTTACAACCTTCCGAAACTCTCTGGACTTCAACGGTGGGGCGATGCTGAAGATACCGACTGTGAATTCCACGTCGGACATCCGTTGTTGCTGACAAGTAAGCAGCTCGCGCTGAGTGCAGACGATTCCAAGTCATCCATTGGTAGATAAGCAACGACAGCATATAATAAGAGAGATGAGCAGTATCCACTCCTTAGAGGAGCCACTAGAATACTGCGTACATGTTCAGGTTAACTGGTTGTGTGAAGAAAACCCCGGATGCACTATGTTTCGATAGGCTGCGGTTGACGACTATCATGTCATCATCTATACACTGTTCCAAAGACGTGCCCGACGCCTGATGCCTACCATACCATCCTTGTTAGATATCTTACATGTTTGAATACTGCCGACGGACTTACTGATCAGACAGATGTGTCCGTAAACCGTAGAAAGTATTGCCGCTGTACTGGGCACACAGGGTGCATGTCCAGAGAATGCCAGGCATAGTGAACAACTTGACTTGAGCAGCCGCCCTTGCGTTGGCCCCTAAGCATAAAGTCTTGGGCATCTCAGCCTGCGGAATGGGAGTCCACGACATGTGCCACAGGGCGCCCTTCTTGGCACAATCCTTGCGAGCCACTTCGACGGAATGGTAAAACTGAGAAACCGTGTCAGGATCCCTCTAGGATGATACTAGGATGCGCTCACTGCAGCTTCCCAGCCGTATGCCAGTTTCACATCCCCAACTCCCTTCCGCACGCACGTTGTGCACCTCAGTCTCGTCGTGCAATTTTCTAGGTCTTCTACTGTTGCCGTGAAAGGGTCCAGCCCCATTGCAGTGAGGATCTCACGCATTGCCCGCACGGCCTTCTCTGTTTTCTTCTCGCCCTTGATGATGCGCTCCAAATTGAACGGGGTAAATTTACCTATCCGACTGCCGCGCTCCCAGGCGGCCCGACCCATTAGACGGTCCTGGTATTGTGTGGCTGCGAACGCGTACGGGACTATCTCCAACTCGTTTTCGTCGTGCAAAGCATACTTCTTCCGGGTGCAGCGATGGCCTAGGATTTCGGGATAACGAAGGAACGAATGATGGCACTCTCCCTCGGTGCAAAAGAAGAAACCCATGGCCAGCGCGAAGGGATCCGCGCCTTCCGGAATGTACCCGAGTTGTTTGGAGAGGGTAGCCTTCAACTCATGTTCGCACTCGGCTATCCATCGAGCTCCGAGTTCGGGGATGAGTGTGGAGAAGGTGCCGGCGGTGACAGGGGTACTCGGAGACGAGCGTACAATGTCCTGAACTTCCTTCATCATGGCGAAATCGATTAGATGCGGCCGTTCCTCCATACTAGCCGGTGGGAGGAGCTGAGAATAGTGAGAGATGATAGCTTTCTCTAGCTCAGAGAAGTAAGGCATTAAAGCCTTCTCTTCTTCCTTGCAAAGTCGTTGCAGTCGTGTCTCGTCCAAGAACGGCTGGAGCCGTTCACGGATCTTCTTCCAGTCTGATTATAGTGCTCAGCAAGGGATGAGTTAGGATGTTGTGTGAGGTCCGTACCTCCATCGGTCAACTTCTTGGACTGTCTTGCGCCGGGGAACTTCAACAACTTTGCACGGAATGGCGCCTCGCCAAAAAAAACAATTTCCTTTGCCCATCCTTCTTCTTCTAATTGCTGAATGATTCTGTTTAGTTGGTAACAGAGCACCAAACAATGAGATAAGTGAAGATGTGGGGGAGAGCGCGAGTAGGTCTTACGCTGTTACTCTGGCACATCTCGTCTGTGCGAGTTCGATTCTCCTACGGTCTGCCTGTAGATCGTACCAATTTTCCCCGCTTTCCGCATACTATGCAGAATACAGACGTTGAACGTTGGATCAGTTATGAACAACTGTTACCATGCATACGTTTATAGGGTCTGACCTTGGCGCGTTCTTGGGTTTCTGTCGCCCAGTCTTTCTCAAACCTACGCCATGTCTCATTTCTTCGGTCAAGAGGAACCTCTGCCCATCTCTTATTACATGCCGTTATTTCACTATTTTGGACAGCAAAGGAACCAAAATCATCCCAAGAATGTGGTAGTCTTGCTTGACTGAACATGAGAAAACGCATGGATCTGGGCAATGAAAGTATGCGTTCCCGAAGATCATTGTCGAGCTTTGGATACATCTCGCCTGATTTGGTGGCCCTAAACCATAAAATGAGGACACTAGCCCAAATTCGTGACATCGTCATGAATAGACTGACCGTTTTAACACGCATTTTTGGCAATAGCGTTTGAACCACGGCCAGAATATGTGCCGTACGTTCGGGCTTGCGCAATTGTGACAATAGGGCGAGTAGAGGAGGTGAATAAATGCCGGAATAGTCATGAAAGGGGGTCGATCTGGAAGGTCTGTTGCGCTAGCAAGAGATACCTCCCACAGCTTCTTGTTGCTCCGATGCAGGAAAAAAGAGTGGAACATCTTGCACGTTCGGGAAAGATTGAACAGGTCTCGAGGGTGCAGGTTGCCAAAGACCTAGCGGCCAATCATGTCTGATGAGCTGCACAGATGAGTAAGTAGGGGGTCCTCACTTCGAGTTGTATCTCAACGGGGAAGTTTGGAAGGTCTCTCAGGGAACCTTTCGTCCGGGATATGCGACGCCGCTTCGCCTTCTGTACTACATTGTCTTCGCGGCTTGCCGATGTGGGATCACTGGCCGATGACGAACCTAAGTTCGCCACAGCGTCGGAGCTGGTCGAGTGCACTCTCACTCTTTTCCGAACGTCCATAGTAGTAGTCCGCGAGTAGTGAGTGGGTCGTATCAGGCAAGCAGCAACAGTTGGTCAACGTCGTGAGGCTTGGAATGCATCTACTAGTAGTACAATTCAGATCAGAATCAATTCGGAGTCAACGAGGCTGGATCACGTGACAGAGGCGTGTCATACACACCCCCTCGGCCCCTAGGCCTCCAGGCTCCGGCGTGCTTATCCACATTTGCGCTGCATTACTTATGGCTACCTCATCTACATAACTCGGATCGCTTCCACCGCCTTCCCATCTATATTGCTGACGTTCTACCTGGCGTTCGACCATGCCACTCGCATTGTCTGGCTTGCGTGCCCTTTAGGCCCTAAAGGGCTCACAGGCCCACCTCTTCCCACCAAGCGGAGGCCAGTCTTCGCGCTCCATACACATACCAGCTTTTCCCCCTAAGCCTGCAGCAAACTCAACAACTGCGCAAATAGCGTTCAGGCATGCACGCACCCTCGTCTCGCGCTTCTTTGATCACCTCTCCACACCTGGGACATTGCGCGCACCCATCCCGGCCGGCAATGCAGGCCCCCGTGCCTTCCATCATGTCCATTCAGCGCGCATGTCAACGATTCAACAGCGGCTTTCGGGCCCTGCGCGTCATGTTCTTTCCCGGCCCCTCGCTACGCCCTTCCTCCCCCGCGGTCCCGTCGTCCCGCGGCACATCGCTGAGGTCGGACTAGGGACTGCACGCAACTTCTCTACTGCGCGCCCCATCTTCCAACACCTTATCGAGAACGTGCCCGTGTACGCGCGCGCGTTCAACGAGGTCGATTGGGATACTCGTATAGAAGAGGAGAGGGAGCGCATGCGCATGGAGAAGTACGAAGCGAAGCGCGCTGCGAAAGCAGTGAAGAAGGCCAAGGCCCCTCTCCGCGCGGTCTCCGAGCTCAATATTTTGCCCACTCCCGCGGAGAGTATTGCTGCGTCCAAGGAGGAATTAGAGACCGCGGCGTTGCTTGAGGCCGCTACCTACGCCCCTATCCCTCTTGAGCCTACTCTCACAGCCCGTCTCCTTCCGCTCAATCCGCCTGCAACCTCTGCGACACACACGGTCTTACCCCTTACCGTGATCGCGTCACTCCACGCATCTCACGGAACTCACGCGTCATAGGTGTCGACCCTCTTCGCGCGCCTCGACGTAGTTCAGGTCTTCGACGACCTTAGCGTTCACTGCGCGGCGCGCATCGAACCGAGCGGAGTGTGCACGACCCTGGAGGTGCGCTTCGAAGGATGGACGGCGAACAAGGTGCGCGGCATGATTCTCGGCGGAGCGGGTGGAGTCGCCTTGACTTTCTGCACGCTGGACTTCGATGTGTGGTGAGAAATAGCGTACAGGCTGGAGTTGTACATTCGATACTACATTTCGTGCTGTTCGGTGCTCATATCTACCGTTCGTGTTTCATGCTTACGCTTTTACATCGGAGTCCGACACGATATCCTCGAGAACCTCTTTCACTACACGCATCTGGAGCTGTGTTAAGTCCCCTGCCTCGCACAGCTCTTGGAGCCAGGTATCGCGCGAGCGCATCCGTGCGAGCGCACGGAGGTGTTCGATGTCTGGCATGCCCAAGGACGTGAACAGGCCCATTATACGGAGCGCTTCAGCCCGTGGGAGCCCGTGTGATAGAATCATGTCAAGGACTGAGGGCAATGGGCCCGTTTTCTTGTCATGCGGGGGAGGAGACGGGGATATGGAGATTGGGCTTGAAGCTCTATTGACGGGGCGGTGAACGTTTGTGGTAGGTTTCGGAGGTGCACGTCGATCTATTTTGTTCTATTACAGTCGTTAGCCGCGATTCACAAAGCAATACATCAAAGTGCGCGCAAACGCACCTGTCCGTGCGCCACCTGTGTTGATTTCGAAGCGGAAGCCCTCGTGGCAATCCGGCTATGGTTCTGCGAGCGTGAAGCAGAATGGGTCGAAGACGCGTCTGTCACTCGATTTTGAGAACGCATTTGCAACGTTTGTGCCTCCTTCTCCTTCATTCGAGTGAAAGGCCCTGCGTGCGGCCGTGTACACGTGCGCTTCTTTGAATGAGGTTGTCTCGGAATGTACTCGGGGTCTTCCTGCGGGTGCACGTCATTAGTTCACTGTGACTATCGCAGAAACGCTCAGCAAAATAGCCATCGCAGTACGTACTAACCTCAGTTGTAGCGAAAACATGAGATTGGTCAGCGGGTTGACCGTGGTTCCTCAAATACTTTTTGAGATAGACGTCAATAGGCCATCCATCTTCGTACACACTGTCCAAAGACGGCAACTTGCGAAGAGCCTGCAAAGCGCGGAAGCAATGAGCAAAGCTTTACCAGAGGAGTCGGGACAGAAATGAGGCTCGCCGCTCGTTTGACTCGATCAATGGAATGCTTCGCCTGCTTTGTATACGGTACACTGTAGTCCACACCACACTCCTTAACCGCCTTCCTTATAGCAAACTGTGTTATCGATGTTTGAGACTGCTATTGCGTGCCAGGACCGGACTCTATGCTCACCAGAATCCCTTCGAATTGATCAAGATCGTCTTCGTCGAACCCCATCTGGCGTTGAAGCGACGATTCACCAGTGCCTTCGTCCCGGATTTGGTAGGGGAGGTGAACTGGGCGTCGGACAGGGGCTACTTAGCGATCCAAGGAATTCCCCGTCAGCGATGATCCAGGACTGCATGTTGCATTACTCACCGGAGTGCTCTTGCTGATCGTTGTCTGACATGAGGACGGAAGCAGCCAAGGGGGATGAAGAGAATTTCGGGGCTACTGTCATTAGAGAATTATATGTATGATGATCCCTTCGGGTCAGAGTCATTGCGGCGACGTGAGGGACTGCGGTACTATGCTACATGTAATATTACGGCAGATGCGAGCTTCGCAGACTATGGAATCATGTATTCCAGGACAGAGTTCTATGGACTTCTAGAGGCCGAAAATTGGTTGGGTGTGTCATAGCTTCTCCTCGCCGTCACATCATGACGCTCTTGGCTCTAGCGATTTGTGGATGTGACAACGGTTGAGTCGGGGCTTTACGACACATTGGAGTTCTCGATCAGTCTCAGCGACGGAGGAGGCGTGCTAGAACACACGGAGGACGGGATGACGGACCGCATGTCACCGGTTATGTGGAGCAAAGTCCTCGCGCACAAGGCACGTTGATCGGCATCGAAATAGCTGAAGAATATCTTATTTTCGGAACTGCGATAGTTCGACAAATGTATCGCACCAAGCCAATAGATCTCCCAAGTTGCGAGGAGGCTATGTTCTCGTTCCAGTGGTGCAGATATACTTCACCACTCCTGGTTCGTCCTGTGGGATGTCGCTATCTAACGTGGTTCATGAGGCTACGGCTTCGGAAGATAGTTGAAAATTCCATGAGAGCCTAGAAACTGGAAATGTCCATGAGAATACCCTGCGTGTGCCGAACCAAGAGAATGATACCCGTGTGCACAATTACTCTCCCATGTCCTTCGTCCAGCTAATCTTTGGGGTTGTGGCTGAGGGTCTATTCATGACGAGCGTCGGCGACAATGTCGTCGCTTGGCACTAGTAAGGGTTTCCTTGGGAATTTTTGGGGAAAGACGGAGCAGGAAACTAAGAGTACTTTTTGGGGAACCTGTGCGCCCCCGGGATTCCGTAGAGGTATGGTTGGCTCGGGTGATGATGTGGTGGGCGTCGCGCAGACCCGCCACTCACGTACAAATTTGATGTCCTTCCCCACGAGAACGGCAGTCAGATGACCGCATTTTGCCTTTTGGAGGTGAATGGGCGCTTCCACATCAACTCTCCTTTCAACCTCTCCGCGTCAGTGCATACAGAGCGCAGTAATCAGTTCTCCTGTCCTCTCGTTTGAACTGCGAAATGCCTCATACACAGGCACGTTGTGCAATATAGGTGAGTGTGCCAGGAGCTTGAAGCTCCAGCATTCCTGTCCGCCATGTGCACACTGCCAGTACGAGCGTCGTCCCTGTCTCTCAGTCCACAAGATAGTGCGCTTGTGGCCCGGGCGAAATTCGAAGACGCCTTCATGGAAGGGTGACGGAATGTGGCACAGTGTGGCCATTTGGTGGGCTCAAGGTGAGTTATGTCACTTCTCTGTCGCACCATTCCAAAACCCATAAAGCATGCCGTTCAGGTCGTACGGGTCGTCCACTCAGTTCTCCTCTTCCAGCCTTCGTCTGCAGCACTTGTGGCGTGGCCATTTACAGAATGCGCATGCCATCCCTGTCACTCTACTCCATTGCTGCGGTGGGGTCCCTCGTGTGGGCCTCACCCCAAGCCACGATGAACGGTATGATGACTGATCCTGCGGCCAGTAGCCAAATTCCCATTCTACATGGTATGAGGCCTAGCTCTCTTGCGCGCATACTTGTGCTGATTATTTACAGGCCAAAAACAGCACCTCAAAGGGCCTGAAGGATATGCGTTCAATGTCCTTGAACATCTGGCTGGTATCGCCCCTTACTTCGACTCGCCAGGAGTTCAGCTAGACCCTAGTCCACCGAAAGGGTGCCACGTTGACAAAGCGACCTACATCGTCCGTCATTCGAACATATATGCTAACGACGTATGCTACCTTCGTCCTTTTGGGGTTACCGTTCAATAAACTTACCTAGTAATGTAGTTCGACTACGAGACCTATCTGTCGCCGTTCCTCTCGAAGCTCGCCAATTTTCCTGACAGGGAAATCTTCCAACATACTCCGGACTTAGCATTTCTGTCCAACTACACCTCGCCGATCACCAATGAGAGCGCCCAGCTCGAGAAGGTCACACAGTCAGGCAAAGAGGCTGCTTCTGGCTTTGGAGGCGTCATCAGCCATCTGTACTCGGACCTGCTCAGCCAAACCCGTTCCGACCCTGCGCTGTTCAGGATATGGGCTGCTTCAGGTATGTATCACAGCTCAACTTTTTGCACCGGCACGTTTCTGATGGCGTGTGTAGCTAGTAGGGACGTCGACACAGCTGGGGCGTTCATCCAAGGTCTCGGTAGTGACTACACCCTCACGGTCGTGAATGAAGGCAAGAATGACAGTGCGAATTCACTCACCCCTCACGTATGCTACTTTTATCTCTCATAAAACCTAAATCTCATGTGAAGTGTTGCTGCTTATTAGATCTCCTGCCCTGCGTTTAACTCGGCGATGGGGTCCGTGCAGTCCGGCGCATGGCAGAAGAAGTACACTGCGCCGCTGATCTCCCGCTTCAACGACGCCGCGCCAGGGTTTAACTTCACCCTTACGGACATTGTGGGCATGCAGCAAATGTGCGGTTACGACTATGTCATACGGAACCGGACCGATTTTTGCAACGTGTTCACTGCGGAGGAGTGGCTGCAGTTCGAATACTCCAATGACCTCATGTACTTCTACAGCATAGGGTGAGCTTCTCGGCAATGTCTTTTGTTCACAATTCATTTTATTGACAAACCAACGAAGGTACGGTAACCCAATCGGCCCACAGCTGGGCATGCCCTGGGTACGGAGCGCACTCAACATCCTCTCTGCCAACGATACCACTACGTTCAATCAGCCACTCTATGTTTCCTTCTCTCACCGCGAGGAGCCGCCGCTCATCCTGACCGCGCTCGGGCTGTTCAACAACTCGGAGTACTACCCCGGCCTTGATGTGAACACCACGATGCCTGTGGACAGGATCAACTTCGACCGCGCGTGGCGCACGTCACGCATCCTCCCCTTCCTCGGTCATGTTGGGCTCGAGCGCATGCAGTGCTCGAACACGGCGATGGACGACGAGCCATTCGTTAGGGTCCTTGTCAACGGGGCACCGATTCCGATTGCGACGTGCCAGGACGGGCCGGGGAGGTCGTGTTCCCTCGGCGGTTTCACGGCGTACATCGAAGAGAGGGCCAAGCTGTATGGTGACTTTGTGGGCGCGTGCGGCATCAAAGACACAGTGAAGAACCGCACGAACCTATTGACCATCTATGCTGCGTGAAGGAAGGGGTCTATAGGTGGCAATAGCCAGTCGTAGCACATCGTAGCCGCCACATGTACCGCCATACACCCCACCCCCTAGCCATCAACTATCCTTCTCTTTACTATTGTATTGAGCAGCCATGTTAGACATCGGTCGAAGTGTGGGTTCCTCAGGTTAAGGCACTGTATAAATACTGCTAGGGTATGTGTTTAAGTAAACGATGATGTAGACCCAAAACAGAGAAGGCGGAGCGCCCACATACCTCCGTCCTGTACCACCATGTCTACTCCCCTCAACCTCGACGAAGAGGTCCGATTATACACAACCAACGCAGAACGTGAGAAGTACGGTCTCCTCGCAACCCTTTTCGGCATCATCGTTGCACTGGAGTACCTCGAGCGTGCATATGTCCGGGACTCCATAACGGCTGTGGAGTGAGTCCAGCCTCCCTCTGTCATACCTCTCCGGATGCTGAGCAACGCGGCCAAAGAGGTATTCTCCCGCATGCACACGCCTGCTGTCGCAGTACAAGACTATGCTCAAGCTCGTAAATGACGACGTCCGGTCGATCGAGCAGTTCATGGCGCGGTATAGGGTGAGTCTCCGGTCCTTGCACCCCGTTCAGTTGAGGCTGCATGTTCATGCCGTCTGCGCCGTACGAAGATGGATCACCCTGCGGCGCTGCACCGAATACAAGTCGGTGTTCCAGCAACAGTGGAGCATTCGAGTGAGGCAGGACCTGAAACGGCCAAGTGGGTTGCGGAGACGACTCAGGTGCGTTCACCACATTCCCTCTCCTAGCTCTCGCCCTCAAGATCATCTGCTTCCATCTATTGTCTCTCCTCATGGCGTTGTATCCTGGGCTGCGCTGCCATGCTCTACGGATGTCGGTGCTCTGACCCCGCACGGCCCCTAAAAACGGAAACGGAGACAGAACTTTATCACGTTCGTGGACGCGCTCAAGCTGCGCATGCGCGCGAAGGACCAGCTGCACCCGATCCTGCAGGAGCTCGTCACAAGCTACGCGCGTTTCAAGGGCAGCAAGGACTGGGAGGGCCGGAGCAAGATGGTTGGCTGGTGAGCAGTCCTTTTCCCGCTGCGCACAGGGCGACTGGGAACGGGCGGGCTGATACCATCGCGAATCTGCATAGGCTCATCACGCTGAACGGCATGAAGGCGTCGGAAGAGCTGACAGAAGAGCAGGCGCGGCAGGTGGGTGCTGCGGGCTTGGGCGGGTCCTGCGCGGCGCTGATCTTGGCCTTCACAGTTGTCGTTCGACATCGAGCATGCATACGCCGAGTTCTTCAGGAGTCTGAGTGGGAAGGACGAGCAGTCGTAGAGCTCCAGGTGGAATGCTGCAGTTAGAAGCGTGCCTTATAGTAGACGTTCTTCCTAGCTTCTATGACGTCAGGTGAGGTGTATGATTGCTGCGGCAGAGGACTTGTGCAGGATTTGCGGAACGATGTAGAGAGCATTCGTTGTACAATTCTAATGACTAATTCACTTCCTTCGGTGTCTTTGTCCTTCGGTGTATGTTCCGGAATGCACTGCCCAGGGAGCGGAATCCCGGATACAAGCGCCAAGTAGTCAGACATCTCGCCGCCACTCGGCCCTTGGCGTCATCCGAGTTCGCAGCTGCTTGTGCACCATGGGACATTTCTCTCTCTCTCATACCACCTCCTTGCCGCACCACCCTCCTCAATCCTCGAACACGGAGAGGGTTACCTTTGCCACCAACACCTTTCTCGCGACTATCGACCAGCTAGACGGCTAGATCAGCAACTCGCCCCTAATTCTCAGCTCATGGTTTCTGCACACAACCCCTTCCGCACCCCCGCAGTGACTCCAGTACCGACGGGAGCATCAGTCCCAAGCGCTTCGTCGTCAGCATCATTCACACCGTCGAGCCTCCCAGTCGCTAGGCCATCGCGAAGCTCACCTCCTCATGAAAACGGTGGTCGGACCACAGATGGCAATTCTGTGAGCGATATCCTCAATGAAGAGCTTCCTCCCGCATACACGGCAGCCCCGAACGTCTACGAAGGGGAAGCGACGATTGCGCTTGGCCCAAGAAGGCCCTTCCAGCAGCCTATGCCCGTCCCGCAACCATCACAAGCGCGACCGCAGTTCCCTCCACAGTCATGGGGCCCGCCACAGCCCACAGGGAGCAGCTGGTCTTCGTTCCCGGGCCACTCCCATCGCGAGCAGTACCCCTCGTACGTACCTCCCCAACGACAAGTAGAGGTCCACACCAGCGCCGCACCACCAACATCTGCTCCCCTATCCGACTTCGCGCGCGACTTCTACGCTGCTGGGGCGAATGATGGCGGGCTATATGGAGGATCGAGCGCACAATATCGCCCGGAAGAGAGTCCGGTGGTGCCATGGTCCGAGAGTCAAGCAAGCACCAGCACAGGATCGAGGTATGCGCCACCCGACGGGCCGCCCCCACCACCAAAGCATCCTGCGCGGCGCGAAACTGCATCTCCGAGCTCCCCCGTCGAACCCGCGTCGGCGGATGATGGTCGTCCGACGGTGAATCCGGTGCCTGGCCGCCCACTGCTGCGCCATGGCAAAGTGTTGGTGTACCCAAACGGGTTTCAATGCCACAAATGTGCGTGCCTACCTTTGAACTGCCAACTGGCGACAGTTGGTATTTGATTGCGGCGGCTGACCGACGTCTCGGCCAGGCTACAACACTGGGTACCGGAACTACGACCCATCGTACCCGTGCGCGCGTTGCTGGGAGAAGTACGCGAAGCCGTATGCGGGTGCTATCAAGTATGCGCCCTGGGGATCAACGGACAGAGCGTCATCATCATCATCCCCCACTTCGGACTTCCAGCGGCCGCTACCCACGTTCCGCGCGCCGCAGTCGGCGCTGCACACACAGAGCGCGTCCTGGTCCGGTCCGTCCTCATCCTCCGCAGGCCTCTCACGCGCCTCGACGACGTCGCGCGCGAGCGGGTACCCCGGCGCCGGAGCGCGCGTCATTCCAGTGTCTGGCGGTGCGCTCCCGATGAGCCCGTACCTCGACGTAGCGACGAACGGCCCGCGAGGCGCGTCATCGGCGTGGCCGCCGACGCAATGGGGCCAGCTGGATGGGCCGCGCGGTCCAAATGGGACAGGAGGAGGGGGCGTCACGGTGCTCGCGCCGGGGGACGCACGCCTTGGAGGGCGGCTGTGCTGGCGGTGTGGCGGACGGGGGACGACGTCGTTCCTGATCTTTGACGAGCAAACGTGCGGGGTGTGCAATGGCGTCGGACGGACGTTTGTATGAGATGCATGTGGCTGAGGGGCCCGACGTCGAGTGCCGAGTCTGGACTAGTATCGGGAGCATCTGGACGTTTGGATCGAGCTTTTCTGTCTTCTGTTGAGCTTTAGGACTGACAGGAACGAACACGATTACGATTTAGCCTCACCCTTCCTATGGTTCTTCCGCAGCTCGGCGGCGGACGAGCAGATGGACTCGGGATTTGCTTCTGCGGGTTTACTTCCCGGGGAATTCGGTGGCGTGTGGCACAATCTGACAGTCGAAGACGTCGAGCGGATGACCTCCTGCCTTGACAAGTATATCTTCTGCACTCGGCATAGATGCCATGATGCGGATCTTGAGGAACGACAGCGGGCGATGTTTCATGCGCTGTATTTCCTATCGTCCTGGGCGCGGGCTCTTGCCATATATGGAGGGGAGAGAGGTTCAGAGAAGGTTCGCCTGTTTGCCGGTGTACGAATGCTAACTTCATTTGTCCAGTCGTCACCTGACAGGATCGGCGGTCTGCGACTACCAGCGACCTGCACCCGACTTACTCTATACAGGTCATTAATTACGCCTTCCTACCTCCCAACCGCACAACCGTCATCACCACTACGGTTGTCACCACTAGTGCGCACTTGCTATTCGGAGCTCCGCGGTCGCGACTGCACGTTTGTGAGCCGTGCCTTCCCCTACAAAGCCATATCACGCTACACAGTAAGCGTTTTCTGTTCTGGTTCTGTTATACGAGTTATTGGTAGATGAACTGATTTCGAAGGCGTAGGTACAAACGTGCTTCCAGCCGAGTGATCTGATTGCAGATCTCCCCGGTCCCGTAGTCCCAGGTCGCTGAGGAATGCGGTCATCATGTCGGGCGTGGCGACCCTGCCCCAATGCTTCTGCCGGCCACTTCCTGTGCATGCTTGCAAGGCCCCATCCCATTCATTTATTTTGCTGGCCAGCGACCTACGCGAAGCGCCTGATGGGCGTCCAATACGAAGATCTGACAATCATCCGCCACGACGCGCGGTGCCTGCAGGTTACGTGACGCGCCCTGGCTCCTCCTGCCCGGAAGGTGGGCCCCACACCCGCAGCGCTCGCGGGAGCACGCCTGATGGCCAACCGCAATCAGGGCGCGCCGCTCCCGGCGGGCGCGAGAACTTATGTCGCGAGTACCTCCTTCGCGCTAAGTGCGGCGGGAAGCCTACGGACCTTATAAGAGCCGCGCGATCCTGAAGCTTCCCCGCATTCGGCGTCACGTTCGCGTCGATCTCTCTCCCTCCTCTCCTCTCCCAATCCCCTTCGTTCCTTCCTCCCCCACACCCCTTTCTCTCATTTTTGAACAGCTTGTCGATTGTTAAAGGCGGCCATTATGTTCACTCGTAATTCCGTCCAAACATCTTTGCTCTTCCTCTCGCTCGTTGCCCCCCGCGCGGCACTCGGCGCGCTCTACCTGAGCGCTGACGACGCATACAAGGCTATTAACAAGACCAAGTATGACTATATTATCGTCGGAGGTGAGTCGGCTTGAGAAGCTATCGGTTTAACTGACCACTGATGAACCCTTCAAGCCGGTGCTGGCGGCGGTGTGATGGCTAACCGCCTCACGGAGAACAAAACCACTAAGGTTCTCCTGATTGAGGCTGGTTCTAGGTGAGCAAAGCGTTCGTGACGTGTATACCGGACAACCCGATTTATGCGTTGGATTGCAGTGATTACAACAACACCAACATTGAGATCCCATGGCTCGCTCCCGTCCTTACCTCTTCCGAGTTTGTACGTGCACACCATGCATCGCAGAGGTGCAAATTCTGAACCAAATCTCCTTGCACAGGACTGGAACTACACTACTACCCCTCAGGTTGCAATGGATGACCGCGCCATCCACTACGCGCGCGGGAAGGTCCTTGGCGGGTCTACGTCCATTAGTGAGTCGCAACGATTGTTGCATGTTGTCCGTCCTGACTGATATATGCAGATTACATGATCTACACTCGCGGTGCTGAGGACGACTACGACCGCTGGGCCACCGTCACCGGCGATTCGGGCTGGAACTGGTCGAACATGTTCAAGTACTTGCTTAAGGTAACTTGTTCCCCTGCCAACGGTTGGCCGCCCTGATTGACATCGTTCGGCAGATGGAGAACTTCACCAACTCGGCCAACGTGCAGAACGCGTCTACCAAGTTCGTCAAGTCCCTTCACAGCACTAAGGGCCCCGTTGGCGCGGGTCTCCCTCAGGTTCACCTTGCGCTGGACGACATTCTCTTGGAGGCGCAGCAGGAGGTCGCCGACGAGTTCCCGTACAACCAAGACGTCAACTCCGGCGACATGATCGGTTTCAGTGAGTGCCCGCCTGATCACGTTCCATTCAACGGGTTGTTGACAGTCTGCGCTATCTAGGTTGGACTCCGCTGGCTGTGCGTTAGCTCGATGTTTCTCTGATGCGACCATCTGACCTAATATGTAAATCGCTGACAGACTCAGAATGGCGCTCGGTCCAACTCCGCTCGGGATTACATCCAGCCTGCCCTGTCTCGCTCGAACCTTGACGTCATCGTCAACACGCAGGTGACCAAGGTCGTGAAGACGGGTTCGGTGTATGGCATCCCCATCGTCCGCGGTGTTCAGTTTGCAAGCGGTTCCGGCGCGACGGTGTACAGCCTGACTGCCACGAAGGAGGTCATCTTGTCCGCCGGTGCCATCGGAACGCCTCAGATTCGTACGTTATTCTTGGCTACCCATGTGCCCAAGGACCACAATGCTGATGCTTATGTCGCCATCAGTCTTGCTGTCTGGCATTGGTCCCAAGGCCCAGTCGAAGTCCCTCGGCATCACCTCCCTTGTCGACCTTCCTGACGTCGGTCAGAACATGCAGGACCACCCGCTCTTGACGACCAACTACCAAGTCAACACGACGGACACGCTCGACAACCTCAGCTCGAACCTCACTTTCCAAACGGAGCAGCTGAATGAATGGTTCTCGGACCGCACGGGCGACTTCACCCTCGGCGCGTGCAACCAGTGGGCGTGGGGACGCATTCCGGCCACCGACTCCATCTTCGAGGCACTCGCGGACCCCAGCGCCGGCCCGACTGCGCCGCACTACCAGCTCATCTTCTCGGTACGGACATTAGCATGTGCAATCCTTTCGCGGGAAGCGCTCTGACGACTGTACATCTCAGGATCTGTACATCGCTTTCAGCGGCGGCGCATTCCCCTCCGGTAACTTCCTCACCCTGATCAGCAACCTCTACTCTCCTGCTTCTCGTAAGTTCCCCGTGTGGTTCCCGCGTCCCGCTCCCGCTGATGCCATCACTCCCTCAGGCGGCAACCTTACCCTCAGTTCCACCAACCCCTTCGACTCTCCCATCATCAACCCGGGCCTGCTCGGCGACTCCGCCGGCTTTGACCTCTACGCGATGCGCGAGGCACTCAAGGCGGGCAGGCGCTTCCTCAGCGCGCCCTCGCTCGGCAGCTACATCATCAGCGAGTACGGCGACTCGGCGAACGCGACGACCGACGATGAGATCGATGCGTACGTCAAAGCGAATGCGCTCGTCGTCAACCACGTCTCGGGTACGGCGGCCATGGGCAAGACCGGGAGCACCGGCAAGGGTAGCGGCGCGCTCAACTCGGACCTGACCGTCAAGGGCACCATCGGCCTCCGCGTCGTCGATGCCTCTGCTTTCGTGAGTGTTTTAGTGCCGAGTGTTCGGGTTGACCGTAAGATGTTGACATACGTACCCACTTGCAGCCCTTCATCCCCGCCGCGCACACACAGGTTCCCACCTATGCGCTTGCTGAGCGTGCCGCTGACCTTGTCAAGGCCTCGTAAGCGGACCCATTAACCTATAACACTATTATTTCTCTCGCGAGACAACACATTGGATTCCCCCTCATTTCTCGTATCGCTCTCTCGCTTCCACTCTTTCGCATACCATTATTGTACAATTTATAGCAGGCTTCGTTTTATCTTTACTCTTCGGGAAGTTCCTACTATTGTCTGCTGGATATTGGCCCTGGCTCGTCTCGTCGTGCTCTCGCTGTCCAAGCTGTTGTTTTGATATGTGTACTAAAGAGGTATTTATGGATATCTCCGTATTCAATCAACGAGTATTTCGTCTAAGTTTGTGACAGCCTGCGACGAACCGTGTGGTGCATAAGGGAGATGAAAGGTGCAAATGATCGAACCTACTTACGGTTCCGGAATTCGATGGCACCGGCGGACCCTGGCGGGCCGCTGTCACGTGGTCTTGGATAGGACACGAAATCGAAGCGCTGGATTATGGCCGACTCGCCCTCTCTCACCCACAGTTCATCTTCTTGTCCACGGCATCCTCTTCTAGGATCGACTCAGTCAGTCTGGAGCCTCGTATTATATCTTGTACGCCCGGGACTCCTGAAGTATGTCGCTTCTCGGCGTCTCGTGTTTATCCGCAGTGGGAATTATGAGCTGGCCTCCGGGTTCGCCCTAACCATCTGGTCTCGCCTTCCGTTCGTCAAATGTCTCTTCATCAATCCTGTCCACAACGTCCCAGTCTGTGCACGACCATCACACTGCTTGTATATTCTAGCTTAGGTAAGACTTTCTTCTATGCACTGATTATAACGCTACTCGAATACTCAACGTGAGTGCGTAGTACCAGACTAGTATGCGCCTCATCAACACCTTCGACGGACTGTACCATTGGACGGACAATCCGGAGGAGACGAAGTACGCAATTGTGTCGCATGTCTGGTCAAAAGGGTCGAGTGCGGAGCAGTCTTATCAAGACTTAGTCAAGATCCAAGACCAGGTGCGGATCGAACGCGTTTCAAATCCACAGCTCCCCGATGACGCCGTCCTCTCTCGCGTCTGCTCCAAGGTCAGCCAGGCCTGCGAGCGCGCTCGAGCGGATGGGCTCCAATTCATCTGGATCGATACGTGCTGCATAGACAAGTCGAGCAGCACAGAGCTCTCCGAAGCTATCAACTCGATGTACACCCGGTATGGCGACGCCGCAGCATGCTATGTTCACCTCCCGGATGTCGACGCGGATGAAGACCCATTGGTGCCAAGATCGAGCTTTCGTCAGAGTGTATGGTTTACTCGTGGTTGGACCCTCCAGGAACTCATCGCGCCCACCATTGTCGTCTTCTTCTCCTCTGGCTGGCACAAGATTGGCGGGAAACATAGTCTGTCGGGTCTTATAGAAGAAGTCACCGGCATCGACAAGGACATTCTCTTACACCGGAGACCGCTTAGTTCCGTTAGCGTCTCACGGCGTATGTTTTGGGCGTCGCGTCGAGTCACGACTCGGAAGGAGGACATAGCCTACTCGTTGATGGGGATTTTCGGAGTCAACATCCCAACGGTCTACGGCGAGGGCGACCGGGCGTTCGTCCGCTTACAGGAGGAGATTCTCAAAGAGATCCCGGACCAAAGCATCTTCGTGTGGGACCGGTTGCGTAACCCGTTAGCGGACTTCCCTCGATCCCAGGATAACGAACAACTTGCTCTCCTCGCTACCTCCCCGGCTGCATTCCTGCAGTCTGGTGACGTTAAACCCGTCCCTCCATCGAAATTTGCCGAGTTCCTCCACCGCAGCGCTAACGATGGGCTATCTCGCGCCTTTCTTCCAACGCCAGTAGCAAGTCCCCACGGAATGCATATCACATTATGGAATTTCCCAGACATCCTCTTTCACACCCCATCTCGCATTGCCCCTATTGCCTGTCAAGAAGATGAAGACCACGTACTCGCTCTTGTCCTCAGATCCACCAGTTACCTCCGTAATCATGGAGTGTATACTGTCGGCGTAATGCCTGCGGAAGACCCTCTCCGTCGTCTGCAATCCCCCCACATGGCTCCAGGCTGGCGGTGGGGATGTTGGCCCAGAATGTGTACCTTAAACGACGCCGAGTCGAGGTCAAGTTTTGTGCGTCTCGTGCGCCTCCCCGTGAACGGAAATCCTTCCTCTATCGACTTGAACGGGATTAAGCCAGAGATATCGGAACTGTGTATCGCCCACCTTCCTTCTAAGGTCCCACCGCTTTCCATTCTCAAGCCAGGCGGTCACGCGGTCATGCGTGTCCACCTCGATGGTCCTTCCGCTCCCTCAAGTTCACTCTCCCATGGCGCACTCATTTACAGCCGACATATCGACATGACCCTCCACCAGCGACACACGCAAGCGGTTGCTTCAAAGGGCTACTCCTGCTCCTTAACTGCTGGCCATATCCTAGAAGTTTCAAGCACGGACCACTCGATATCCATCACATTCAACGTTGAGCCGGCCCCCCACTCTACTACCCCTGCTCAGTACATTCTCCGCGCTACGTACGCAAGCTCTTGGACGCCAACCGGCACCCCGACCGCCGCACACGAGGACTGGTCTGATACCGCCACAATCGTCTCTGGAGGGCTGGAGCCGCCTCGGGCGACCGGTTCGCTCAAGGATGCCTATCCCAGGGAGCAGACCGCGGTCGCCGACTGGGACCACGCCACGTGTCCTGATGCGTCCGCGCGCGAGCGCGTGTTTCCACTTTCGCCCCTCGGACACCGCGGGGGGCGATTGCAGGTCGCCGTCAGTTGCGACAGCCCCGGGTCGTCGCTCTTCCCGGCGCTCTTCTCTCTGGCGGTCGATGTCATCGGACCTGTCGAAGAGTCGGAGGAGGTCGAGTGGGACGACGCGGACACAGAGAGCATGACGACAACAGTGTGCGAGCCGGGATCTGGGCCCTCTCGGGAGCGTACGATGAGGAGGTTCCGCAACATCTTTAAACCCAGGTGACCCCCTCAAGACCGTTAGCAGTTGCAACTTGCGCGCGCTCCGCGACCGTGCTGTTTTGGATATACATATATATAGTGTAGCCCCCACTGATACACGATAATCACCTCGTGCTCATCTTGCAGAACATGCTATGAATGGCTCGCGGGAGAACGATGCTACTGAGATTATATGTGAGTAAGTAGCCCCTTTTATCATTCGGAGAGCGGTTTCCTCGCAATGGTCCCATCCACCGTTCGTAGGAGTACTACTAGTGAGCCAAGTTATAGCTTCCAATATAGTGGCACAATTCCACACGGCTGCGCACAGACAAGAGGGGAGTTCTATGCCCACGGATGTAGTGCAATCGAATTTCAGTGATCATATCTCGGAGTCGCGTGTTTGTTTCGGTTCAGGGAATATTAGTTAGCGTTTATCCTACACTGACCTATCCTGCCAGCGCGGGCCACGGACTTGAGCGCTTGAGCGCCGGTGTGCATGGGCAACAAGCGCCAGTGCGCACGGTGACGGACAGCCCTAAACACCAGTGCGCGCACGCTTACGCACCACTTCAATTTCTCCTTTAGCTATTTATACACCAACCCCGCCGCGTCACCTTAAAGGGGAGCCCCTGCCACGAAGGGATGGTGAGTGCCGCTAGTTCTTTACGAGGGACGAGTGACTTAAGGCTAATAACTTCACGCCATCTACTATGGCAGGACGAAAGTGGATACAACTATGCACCACTGCGCACCGATGCGCAAGGCTGCGCAAGGCCACGCAAGGCTGGGCAAAGTCATGTCAGCCCATATAGCACTTCGACGTGCTCATCTTGATTCTTGGCGACTATCATACTAACAAACTGTAGGGAGAGGGCTGTGTACTACTAGGTTTCCATTATATAGCCCCTAGTATGAGGCTCTCTCAGCACTACCACGTCCTTACACCTACCTCACAGTCCTCTCACTGGCACATCTATCCACTCATTGTCCACCAAATCGTGAGTCCAACCGATTTTACTGGAGCCTACACTTCATGAAATATTTTGCAGATAATAATGTTTCTCATTCATACTCATACTGGAGAGTTTCACCGGCCTGAAGGCCGGGAAGGAGTCAAATATGCGATACTCTCACACGTCTGGAACAAGGATCCGCCAGAGCAATCATACCAGGACGTGCTTGCGATCCAGGCCCAGGTCCGAGCCGAACGGGCTCGAAACTCCGATCTCCCTCAGGACGAGATCCTCACCCGCCTTCATCCGAAGATCCAGGGATGCTGCCAGCGCGCGCGGCAGGACGGGCTGGATTTCGCTTGGGTGGACTCCTGTTGTATCGATAAGACAAGCAGTGCAGAACTGTCAGAAGCGATCAACTCGATGTTCAAGTGGTACTCCCGGGCGACGGTGTGTTACGCCTTTCTTGCCGACGTCGCCTCCGACGACGAGCCCCTCCACCTCAACTCCGAGTTTCGAAGAAGCAAATGGTTCACGCGGTGTTGGACTCTCCAAGAGCTCATCGCGCCGAGGAAGGTTATCTTCTTCTCCAAAGACTGGACCGCAATGGGCCGAAAACACGGGCGACTTAGGACCGTCATCGAGAATATCACCGGGATCGACGTCGGCATTCTGGTTCATAAGCAGTCGTTGCAGTCCGTTAGCGTTGCGAGAAGAATGTCTTGGGCGTCAAGGAGAGTTGCGACGAGGAAGGAGGATGAAGCTTATTCCCTGATGGGTATATTCGACATTTACATGCCTCCTATCTATGGCGAAGGATCGAGGGCGTTTCTTCGTCTTCAAGAGGAGATCCTCAAGTCCATACCGGACCAGAGCATTTTCGCGTGGGGTTTAGATGGATTCCATCTGAACAACGCGACACAAGCAAACGTTGAAGCCCGGCTCCTACTTGCACCGTCCCCTGCCTCATTTTCTAGCTCAGGTTCTGTGGTGCCAATATCGGCGTCCAAACTACTCCTCGGTATCCCATTTCCTGCCTGCTCAATAACTCCTCACGGAATTCACGCTAAACTACCCTTTTTCCCTCTGGAGTTGGTCTATCACTACAAGAAGATCGATCTTACGTTCTACGGGAACGCGTCTCGCATTGTCTCATCCCAGATAGATATCCCGTCGAACTACGTCCTTGTCCCTCTGGCATGTCGAGACGGTCCACCCTCTGATCCATCCTCTCCCTTGCTTGCGCTGATCTTCAGTAATCCGTACGTCGACACTGTGGAAATGAATTTCCTCAGGGACACACAGGCTGAGCAAAATCAGGCTCGCTCCGAACAGACTAGATTTATCGAGCTAGTAAATTTCCCGATGGATTACGGGAACACATTGCATTCTGATCACCCGTACGGCACCCCTGCCACGAGTCCCAGCCCACAATATTTGACGTGTCGTATACTTCGCCTTCCGATAAAGCAACCGGAAAGTGGGCCGGTGTGGAAGACTTCAGCGTACAGCGCGGACTTTTACATCGCACACCGTCCATCCATGCTACCAACGATTCACCACATGCCCATTGTCGACGCTATACCATCCGCTCGCGGTAGGGGCACATTCCTTGCAGGCGGCCCGGATCCCCATTTAATCCACACGCTCTCCACTTTCCCACCTCCGTCTCTCCCCGATGGCCACCACGCCTCAATTCGCACGGTCGTTCGTAGTCATTTGCCCTTGTTACCACACCATCCCAAAACTTCGAGTCTCAGTGAGGATACAAGGACATCTAGAAACCGTGAATCGGCACATGGCGACGATGCGAACGGAGCTTCCGAACGACGTCAGCCTCCTGTGCGTCCCATTGCTCACGCACTAGACGCATACTCCAAACCTTGCTATGGGTTGCGTGTGGTGTGTGCGCTTGTACTCAGCCTGCCTCTCATAGTGGTTTACGTGTTGCTCTACTTCTGCCCATTCTTGATTCTCCTGACAATCGCTTTGATTTGTATTTGGTGTCTTATGTTTATATGTATGATCACTCCTCACCTATCTCAGAGCCTTATGACGCCGTTGTCCCGTTGGCATTTCTACTATCGCATGATGCTCTTTCATCACCAAACTATTCGATTTACTTATGTCGATAATTCCACCAATTCTACTTGAACCGACTTTTTCCTACTTACGCCTTTAGTCCTGATGTTTATGAGTCTGTATCAGTAGCTCCCTACGTATACCTGAGGAATACTGGGTACACCTAATGCACGCCGGCGGGCCCTCTATCCCCTCCTAGTGAGGTAAGGAGCTCGGTTGCACGGACGTAACAGAATTCTATGACAGCTAATTGGAGGGGTGCGCAAAGTTCGAGACTAATGGCTACGGAAGCATTCAAGTTTGCATGATACTATCTCGTTGCGATAGACAGCAGGTAAGACTACTAGTAGGGGCGAGTATGGGCCTCTTCGGGCTATACACGACGTGAGACAAAAGCCCGTATAGCTGGAAGCACACTCACCCTCACGAAACCTCCAGGCTGTAGAGGTGCGCCGGTGGGAGGCTGGTACCCAGGCTGCGCAGGCTGTGACGTCGTGTTCCACCCGCTTTGGGGACCGGAGGGGACGAACCCCTGGGTATTAGAGGGCCCTTGCCCTCCCGCGTAGGCGAAGCCGCCATTATGTGTGCCAGGGGCTGTTGGGCCAGGGCCCGCACCAGTATGCCCTAGCGGGCCAAACCTGCCGAACCTCCCTCCGCCCATGCCGTTGGACCCTGGGGTGACACGCCCCATGCGCCTCCGCTTGCGGAGGGAGACACAGAAGTATACGAGAAAAATGAGGAAGACAAGCGCGATGCACCCTAAAGGATCAGACGCAGGATGTCAGCCGGAGTATGAGCAAGGCGCCCTCAGGCTGGCGGCTTTGCAGACGAGTAGGAACTCACCAATGACGATCCCTGCTATCGCACCAGAAGCTAGCCTCGACCTGTGTGCTGTACTTCCCCTAAATGCTCTGGAGCCGAGTGGCCGACCCGCTACGGAGTGGGTGAAAGGCAGGAAGAGCAAGAGCGTGGCGGGTGTCGGAAACATGGTGTTTGAGCGAGGAAGAGGAGGTGCTGAGGCCGTGTTGTTAGTGCTTCATTTATGCTGACCCATATTTGACGAGGGCGTCGGGTGGAGGAGGATACGCAAGCTGCTCCATCGTGACGACGCTGGAGCTGAGGGCCCCTGGCGAGGTGAGGGGAGGATCTCAGGCCTAGGAGAGCGCTCGAAGTCAAACGGTTTGACGTCATTTGTGACCCGTGATGTCACGCAAGGTGTCACGCCGCGTCGAAGCGACGAGAAGTGGCCCGGATAAGTCGGGACTCGGGAGCATGGCTCCACCTTCCAAGTCGCTCGTGCTCCGGGCAGTCTTTAGTCAACCATGCCACACTCATTTCTCAGCCCCTTCGGCCCCTTTGCATTCCTCCCACATCGCACCCTCCCACTGCCATGCCGTCCTTCCTCTTGGTCGACGCTGGTATAACACATAGGAGACTCTTCGTCCTTGTCTCCCTGTCTACCGCTGTGTCTGCGCAATTCAACGACAGCATGCATAGCACCTCACGCGTTGTTGCTGGGATAATAGCTGGTGCGTAGCCTTCCCCTCAGGCGTTGCAACTATATGCTCAATATTTCCCCCTCCTCAGCCGTGTGCATTGGCCTTATATGCATGATCATGCTTAGCATGATGTACCGTCGTCGCAGAAGAGGTGCACCGATGATTCCAAGGTATTATCATACGCCTTGGAACGGCAGCTACAACCAGCAGAATCAGAATCAGGGCCCGTACCTCTCTTACCCCCTGGGCTACCAACAGCCACACCAGCAACAGCCCGGTGCGGGTAGAGACTACCAACCTCCTCCTGGCCCTCCCCCAGAAGGCGAATTTGCGCCCCCTCCGCCGTACCCAGGTAAACCGAAGGGCTACGATGGTGAGGAGAATAGTGGGTATGGATACCCCAACGCGCCAGAATATGCGCCTTCGCCTGGCGGATTCGTCGCACCCCCGAGCCCTCACTCGCCTCCCCCTGCCCACGTTAACTCTGATGTGCGTGTTTCCCCCAGATATCCTCGTGGCCGTACTGACGTCATATATCGGTTGTAGTCCCCGTGGTTCAGGAGAAGTTGAGGTTTGGGTTCGTTGGGAAGGACCTGGATTCCGGATTGGACAAGTGCTGTGTGAACGAGATCGGATGTCTGCAGCGTATCGGTCAGTTCTGTTGCCTCTCTTGCTCTGAACTACATGTTGTATTCCATGGACAATTCAAATACATCACCGTAATCTTCAATGAGGCTGGGGCGAGTTTTGCGTTACCCATTATTGGGCAGTGTGAAGGCATGCATGCTCGTCGTCACTTGTTGGACCGAATAGGGATACGTTGGAGGAGTGGGTTCGGTTTGGGACAACGACGACTCCTCGGATTGCTCTTCTCAACATCCACTACCCTCCCCCCTTTCTCTTCTCTCTTGCAAATCGTTCGCGGCATGGACACGCCGGTCTCTCGGCGTGCTGTGCACATTGTCCTAGCGTACGCTCTGACCGTCGTCGACGTAGGCGTCACGTTATGTGTTATATGGGGTTGGCTATTGGGGCGGTCACTCCGCTACTTAGCAACCCTCTTCGCCGTCTTACTGTCGAAGGTTATAGTCACTGCCTACTATGCTCGGGTGTGTACTATCCAATCATTGCCTTTACATGCATTGATCATCAACTATATGCCCCATCCTAGGGCTCGTATTGGAACACCCTCGCGACTCAAGCGTTTCACCCCTTGGTGGAAGCCTCCTTCGAAAGGCCGCGAGACTTACTGCCTCTCGATAAGGACGCCCCTTCTCAAGCATCTCGTGTCCCACCTCGGTCTACCCCTTTCTCGAGGACTGTTCGCGCAGCTCGCCTCGCCCTGGTGCTCTCCTACGGGTACGAAGATATCCTACGCCGCTCTTCAGCTTCTGCATCGTCCCCTACAACATCCAGAGAGAGCAGTGGAACATACCATCTTCCATCACGCAGGAACAGACGTCCTAGAGAAGAGATGCTTGACCTTCTTGAGCTGGCGGCGATGCTGTACAATCAAGCTCCTCAACAGGACCTCATCTCTTCGTCGCAGGCAGCTCCGTCTCCAGATATTTCTCCCGGAGATATTGCTGGGACCTTGGTCAATGATGTCAGTCACACTGGCACGCTCGGCGACAAACCATCTGGCTTCCGACCTCGTCTGTCTTCCTTCCTCGGCAACCCCATCTCGATTACACCCCGAACTGCGCGGGCGACTGGTGCTGACGACGCTGGCATTTCAAACAATCTTGACGCCGACCGCGTGGTTACAGAACTCGATAGGGAACGGCAGGATCTTACAATCGCTCTCGCTGCCGCCGTGCTTGCCTCTCGGGAAAAAGCGGGCATACGGGCCCCACAGGATCAAGATACTGCGGCTTCTCGCTCTGTGTCCGCTACCGCTGTGCCCCCGCCGACAGCTCCGACCAGAACGACTCATTCCCGGAGTACCTCGGCTACGGCACGAAACTTGGCGTCTACACTCGAACTTGTTACCTCACCGAGCATACCCGTCGTAAACGACCGCTTTGAGGCGGCTCGCGTCCCGGAAGCGGCCTCTCTACCCCGCGTGGACTCGGAGTCGGGAGCTAATGGAACCACGCCTCAAGGAGACGACCTCGTCCACCGCAGTAACCCAACACACCCGGTCTCAAGCGCCGCCATCGTTAACGCCGATCTTCGTCGCTCCGCTGTGCAAGCAGAAGAAGGAAGGATCAGCGTGACAGCTGAGGCGATACGCCCGTACGCCATAAGCCTCCGACAGCACAGCGCGGCGAGCACGACCCATGACACGCCGATCTGTGTGGTCGCGGTGGCGCCGCCCTCCGCTCCTGCGCCTGCGCCTGCGCCTGCGCCTTCGTCCACGCCGATCTCTGCGGTTCCACCTACTCCCGTGTCATCCTCGCAGACCTCTCGGACGCGCTTGTTCTTCAGCAAGGTCTTCAGGCGCAGCTTGGAGCGCGCGGCAGCAGAGGCTCAGAGGTTTGCACCAACGGAGAAGCAGACCCCGCCCGTGACAGCATCCGGTCCTGCGCTGAGCGGCTTCAGCACCTCTCTGCCCTTTGATAGCGTCCCTCCGGCCCCTCAACCTCAACTGGAACCTACTACGTGGAACGAGGCAACTCCACAGATCTCGCATGGAGAGGTGGCCCGGGTACGGGTCCGGATGCCATCTGCTCCGGCGTACCTCGCTGAGAGCTCGACAGATGCACAGGACAAGGCTAGAGAGCATGTAGTCGGTCAGGGCAGGTCCTCGGGCTCGTTTAGGATCCTGCGGCGTATCACAAGCAGACCGTCTGTGCGCGCGGTAGTTGTCGAAGGGGACGACGCTGAGCCGCAGGCCATCCCTTTGGTTGTCATCCCAACTTCTCTTGTCGCTCCAAACCGAACCCTTGCAACAGTCTCGACTCCCGTCCTAGATTCTTCGATGCCTTCGGAGAAGACTTTAGCGTCTGCCTGCACCCCTTCTTCGATCCCGACCACGGCGACAAGATACTCTTCCGAGGCGGGCAGCGACACGAACTGGCGCGAGCGCCAGCCGTCCGCGCGCAGCCTCCCGCCCGAGCGCGGAGCGTGGCCCCGGATGGCCGAACGAGACACGCCCACGCGAGACCTCGCGGGCCCCGCAGACAGCCCGACTCCCCTCGGGCGGCGCGACTCTGCTCGGAGCACACGCGAGCGGCTGCCCGGCCTTCGGAGGGACAGCGAGGGGGACGGGTCTCCCAGCGTCAGCGGGGGCGAGGCCGCTGCTGGACGGTACGGGAACGGGTTCGACTACGACCGCCGTGCAGGCAGCGGCAGCTGGCGCGGGGCGGGAGACAGCTCAAGACCCAACGCGCCGTACTTCCAGGGGTCCGATGGACCGATGCGGCGGCGCACCCAGAGGTGAGTGGTGGGTCCCCCGCCGTATTGGCGGGGTGAGAACGGGGAGCGAGAGCTCACAGCGTCGGTTCTGCAGCACCCCTGTCGGCGTCAATGTGGACGGCGAGGGCAGGTACCCGGCTTTGTGGAAGGCCACTACGCTGGAGAGGGTGGGCTCGGCGAAGCGGCTCTTTCCTGGCAGCGCGCTGAAGCGCATGCGGATGCTGGAGCGCGTGCGGGTGGGCAGCGAGTCCCCCGTGGAAAGTGCGACGGAAAAGTGGGTGACAAGCAGTGGGGGTCGCCACCAGTAGAACGTCGAGAGTGGAGTTGCGCAGCGTCTCGAGGAGGAAGAGAGGTACAAATGACGCTATCGCTGCATCGATAGGAACGGCCTCGCACATTGCTAATGTTCGGCGTGCCTCTGTTATGTTATGCCTCGTTTTGTATCGTTCCCGAATGTTTCACGGACTAGAATCCCGCCATAGAAAGTCGAGAAACAATGAAATATATTGAACTTTGACTAGCGTGTATGTACACCTGAGCGCGATCGCTGTCCGCGCGCCCGCACAAACCGATCAGCCAGGACGCTCCCCAGCCCAGTCCGCGAGCGCGAGGGCAAGAAACACCAAGCGAGCAAGCATATCAGCGAGCGTCACGTCCGTGGCCCCTCGGTGCAATGTGTGCACCGCTTGCAGGCCGCTTACACACGCGCACACACACCCGCCTCGGCGGTCACGCGGGGCGGGATCAGGCACGGCCCGCGCGCGCGAGCAGGTAACCACATCCGCGCGGCGCACACACGGCCCAGCCGCGCAGTAGGCGTGCGAACGGGGCTCCCCCGCGCCCCTCCCAGGCGGCCGACAGCGTGTGCGCGCCGCGCGCGCAGCCCCGCGCTGGGAACGGGACGCGCGTGCGTCGCGGCGGGCAGGTGCGCGGTGGGGAGCGGAGCGGAGCCCGGCCGTGCGCGGGTTCGTGGGCGGTGGTGGGGCCGCGGCGGCGGGGAGGCGGCCCAGTGTTGCTTGTGGATGGGTGGGTGACCGGGCGGTGATGGCGAGCACGAGTGCGGTGGGCACCTGGTGTGGTCAGAAGCTGGTCATTGTCCTCGTTCACTGGGTTTCGAGACGGGCGGCGGCTCACCGAGGTGGATTCGCACTGCGGCGGCGTACGGTGTGGGCGTGTCCCCCGCTCCGTCCCACGGCCATACAGCGGTGGGCGCGGGGTCGACGGGCGCAGAGGGCGGAGGGGCGAAGGCGGCGCGAGGAGGGCGCGAGGGCGTGGGCGGCGGCGGGGAGCACGCTGTGTGGGACGACGGTGGTGCTGCGCTTCCGCACGGACGCCCGGCGCACGGTGCGCGGCGCGTGTGCGGGGTTCTGCGAGGGCAGCCCGACCGGCCCCCCATGGGCCCCGTCGAACGTCGAGAACACCGGCGGCGAGGGGTGCGGCGTGCCGCCCCTCGCCCTCGCCCCCCTCCTCCTCCTAGTCCCGGTCTCACTCCCAGTGCTAGTCCCCTCACGGCCCATTGCCCTCGCCCGCTCTGTTCCCTGTATGAGGCATGGACGGCATCTACTCCCACTCCACCGCGCACCACACCGACCCACGCTCGCGAGGGCGCGCGGGAGGGCACAGGGCGTGCGGGCGTGAGTGCGTGCGGGCGCGCAGGCGAGCGTGCCTGCAAAGGCTAACGGGGATCGCTCCTGGGGGGAAGGGGGTCCGTGCGAGCGCGCGCGCCCGTGCGGGGTCATATTGGCTCCCACCGCGTGCAGGCCTTCTCGCGTCTCGGGCCTCGGGCTCGCGCGCCGCCCTCTTCTCTGTCTGTGGCGGGCTATTGTCTAATCGTCGACCTTGTCCCCCCTTGTGCTTTGTTCCAGCGGGCGCGTCGCGAGGCGTTATCGTCGCCGCCGCCTCGCCCATCCCGCGTAGGCGGCTGCGCCGCTGACGGTGGACCCTGAGACTCGAGGCTCGAGGCCCGAGGCGGCACCTGACGGGCCAAGGCAGACCGCGCGTCCTAAGCCCGCACCGCGCCCGTTGCTGGCTCCCGTCGCCGTGCGGGCGTACGCCCGCACGGGCGCGTGCGCGCACAGAGTTTGTTCGGGCGCGGGAGAACGGCTCTCCCACCGCCACGGTCGGCGCTGCGGACGCGCGCTGTGGTTGTCCATCTTCCTCGGTATGTCAGAGTCCGAACACGGACGGCGGATGGATGGGTGCACCGATAGATGGATGGGATGTGATAGAAGGGGTAGGAGGGAAACCCAATCCGAGCCCGCGAGCTGGCATTCGTCCGCAGTGTTGCGGGTGCGGGTGCAAGTGCGACCGTGGCATTGGGCAGGGCAGGCACCCTGGCCCGGTGGGACCCCACGCGCCCGAGGCTGCTGGAGTTCCCGAACTCTTCTTCGCCGGCCGAGGGTTGCGCCTGACCGCGCCGGTGGGCGGTAGCAGAGCTCGCAACGATGGACGGTGGCAGAGCCTGTTCGCTATCGATTGGCACAGGACATGGGTTCGATGCGTCACGGGTGCTCGTCCATCGGCCGACTAGGGAGCTGAAGAGGTGGAGAGGGGCCACGAGCGAGGGGAAACGGAAGGAGAAGAAGGGGGGAAGGTTCCGGGAGGAAAGAAGAGGGCGCGGTTCGCTGATGCAGGCTGTCGCTCCCGCTGCCTCCCTGAGCGGGAGCGCTGCAGCACGCGGCGAGGAAGGCCATCGGTGGCGAGGCAGGAAGGGCTGGCGGATGCCGCGGCCGGCCTCCCCGCCGCGAGCTGCGCGCTCTACGCTCGCACTCAGGCACGCGGATCGTCGACGACGCCCCGGTCCCCACACCCGCGCCCGGGAGCCCAGCCGGGCATCGCGAGATGAAAGACATGAATGCGGGAGTGGTTAGGAGTGTGCAACGACGTAGAAGACCGGAAAAGGAAAGCATGAAGGGGGCCTTGGGGACGGGGGCGATCGGATATGAGAGCGCATCGTACGAGGGCGAGCGCATTGGGAAAGATGGACAGGAACCGAGGGCGGGGCAGAGGTTCGCGGCTAGGCGGGAGTGGGAGGGAGTGGGAGGCAGAGGGGGTGCGCGAGGGGCACCACGGCGTGTGGCGTCGCCGCTTCGACTTCGTGTCCGCCCCGCCGCAGCCCTTGTGCCCCGCCGTCACGGTCGAGGGCTTGGCGCACCCCGTTCCCGCGGCCACGGCGCAGGCCCCAGGCCGTGTCCCGCACGCCGCGTGCACGGGCGGGAGAGCGGACGGCGCTGGTTGGCTGCGCGGGCCTGGCGTGCGCACGGTGGACCGGAACGCGACATGGGAACGGACGCGGGTGGCCCAGGGGGTGGGGTGAACTGGGGTGTGAGGGGGAAAGGGGCAAAGTTCCAACGTCAGTGGAGCAGGGGGGCAAGGGGGATCTGCATAGTCGGGGTGCCGGGTAGATCGCCGGGCTCGTCCCTCGGCCAGTGTTCGGACGCCAGGAGGCGTCGCCCGCGGTCGAAGTGGGGGGGGGGCATCGTTACTGCGTGGTGGGAGCGCGCCGCGTCGCCGCGTCGGCCGCCTTCCAGTCCTCCCGTGCGGGCCCGTCGCGGCACCCACACTTGCGCGAACCGCACGCCGGCGAGAGGACGCGCCAGGACGCGCCTCGCGCGGACGGCATCGCAGAAAATTTCGGAGGCTTTTGTTCGCAGTTAAGTTGGAGCAGGTTTGATCGGTACGACACCCTCCTGCTTCTGCACGCCCACAGGGGAGCAGGATGGGGCACGCAGCGTGTCGCAGGCCGAAGGACATTGGTAAGGCGGAGGCGGCGCCTGTGCCGCCAGGGAAGAGGGAAGGCGGCGGGGGGCCCGAGGCAGGTCGCTGGCGCCCTGGCGCACCCAGAGACGCGCGCGCGGGACGTCCGGGGACGGCCGGGCGGCGGGAGCAGTGTGGAATTTGAAGCCCTGCGAAGGCGGCCGCGCGGGAATTTCAATGCCGCCGCCGCACACGCCACCCCGCACGCGCGCGCGCGTCGCCCACCGCGTCCTGACTCACCGCGCGCGGTGGAGGCGCATGGATAAGCCGAGCACGCCCCCGATGCGCGGCCGTCGGCGGACGTCGAGGCTCCTGGGGGCGGCCGGCGCGTGCTGCGCCCCGTTCTCCGCCCACCCGCGCGCGCGGCTGGGGGGCGTCATGACGCGCGAAGGGGAAGCCGCAACGACGAACGCTCCGGTCGTCCGCGCACTTCTTCAAGCGCCGAGGCGCGCCTGTCATGGAAGGCCGGGGCGGCGCGGGTGCGTGTGTGCTTGTGGTGGCTTCCAATGGGGCCTTGACTTATGGGGCACCGCGGGGCGGGCGCATCAAGGGGGGGGGGGGGGGTAGGTAGTATGCGTCCCGCTTGATACCGAATTTCAGCTACTAGGAGGGGGTGGGGGTTGCGGGGTGCGGGTGAGGGGGAACGCGACCCAATGGCT
>FTLJ01001069.1:0-12104 GCA_900155495.1 Porogramme epimiltina
CGCGTTAGTACCATCAACTTTACTGAACAGTCGCGTAATCCGTCCAATTCCATCCCTATTCGTCAACGGCCATCTACGTGACAGGCGGAATAAATAAGATTACTCCCCTTACTCCGATACGCAGAAATAAATCTGAAGGGATGCCCTGCAAACAGCACAATACATGACAGATAGTGAGCACTTAGGATGCGCTCTAGAACCCTATGTTGAAGTTTCAGCCGCGAGGCGTTGCGTTTCGAGAGCGCACACAAATAGATTGAATGCATGAGACGTCGTTCACGGCGTTCACGCCTTCACTCGTTCTTTTCTTAGAAGTTTTTATACTCTGCTATCGTACATGTGACCCGAAGTTTGTGTAGATTGAGGGCCCCAAGAATTTTGCGCGGACTTGCGCGGAAGTGAGGGCCGCGCACCTCCGCGCAAGTCCGCGCAAGTCCGCGCATGGTGGCGCATGAACGGGCGCTTCAGCGATCACTATTTCCTGGTGTGGTGATGTAGCTTCGAAGTTTATGTATGTATACTCACTCCTAGTGATTTTGTGTAGCTAAGTCGACCATAAAGAGTACATACAGTGATACTGTGAGTCTATGGCCTTATATTGAGGCTTGCATATGGAACATAGCACTGTGTTCAGCACCATGACTCCCGCTCTCAGGCTTCTTGGGCTCATTTGAAACTTTCATGAACTGTATATGCCCTATTTATACCTAATATGTTTGCAATTTTTCAACGTGTTTACAAAGATATCAATTCAATGAGCACAATGCTTGAATCCACCTGAAAACATAAGCACTCGTGTGCAAGTACCCTCAGGTGGGATTGTCCGCGCAAGCGCCTGCACTAAACCGCGCACCTGCGCGCAAGCGCCTGCGCGACGGCGCGCAAGTCCGCGCAAGTCCGCGCAAGCGCTTACGCCGCACCGCGCAAGCCGCGCAAGCCTTTACGCTATACCGCGCAAGTCCGCGCACGTCTGCGCATGCCGCGCAAGCGTCTACCCTACGCCGCGCAAGTCCGCGCATGCCGCGCAAGAGTTTATATTATGCCATGCTTGTCTATGCACATTCCTGTGCAGTGTGCTATTGCGTTCTCGTCTAACTTCAGCATTGTGCTACAGGAATGCGCATCAATCTGCGGAAGCCAAGGTCACCTCCCGACTTAAATGAATTATTTGCTAAGTTGAGAAGATCTGAGGCACACATAAAGCACTACAATGTTATAAAATTGATCATCCCTGTTCATAGAAATTGATTGGAAACGATAAATACCCTCGACCTACAGCCAGAAGTTAGAAGGCCGCAAGGACTCGGCCGACGACTAGCTCGAGATGACTGGGTAGTGCCGGCGCTTAAGCGCAGAGAGCGCGCCGGTTCGAGTCCTGATGTGGCTTTCTCGAAACACGCGCAGGATTGGGTTTTGTCAACCCTTTGAGAGTATTAATACCACTCGGTAATTATGCTATATATCAATGCACCCAGAAGCACTGACAATTTTGCACGTCCACACATGGCCACGCAAGCATTTTCGCCGCTGCGCGCAAGTCCGCGCAAGCCTTTCCACTACGCTGCCCATAGCCGCGCAAGGCCGCGCAAGGCCGCGCAAGTCCGCGCAAGGCCGCGCACCTCCGCGCAAAATTATCCCAGCCCGTAGATTGAACACAAGGTTTCCACGAGATGTGATAGAACTCGTACGAGGACAGGGGGTACTTCACGTAGGTGAATTGAAAAAGGCCTGACCTGGCGCGCCATCCCGCTCCCTACTCTCCATTTGTGGCAGTCTGTAGGGCCTGGAAATTACCATACCTAAGCAAATACTCACCGTTTTTCATCTCTCAATTGAACCCGAGATTTCGGGTCGCCGGGGTCGGGCTCTGGGTGCTATAAACAAAAGGCTCCAAGGCTATGTCGGGTTGAACTGAACAGAGCTTTATACTGGACCCGAGGGCTTGAGGATTTATCTCCTGGTCGTGACGCTGCAGCATAGTCCTGGTGAACTATGTAAAGCCCAGCTCATCTGGTTGTCTCTCATATGACTATTCCCAAAGCATGAAGAGTGGGAAAAGGACTGAAACTTACCTCTCCTCAATAGAATATCACGCGTCACAATGTGAGTTCAATGACCCATGCACGTATGCTAAGGTTATACATTTGGCAAGTACTAGTGACTGCCCACGTGTGTGGACAGGGCGGGGCGGGCCATCAGCAAAAGGTCGGCGTTACAAGTGTGACTTTTAACAACTAATCCTTGCTATTTCGCGCTATTTCGTGCTTGAAAGCACGAAATAGTACGAAATAGCGGGGGATAGCTAGGAATAGCCAGTATAAGCAGCATTGGTAATGCGGACCTTTTGCTGATGGCCCAGTTGTACATGATCCCGACTCGTTCCACGCACAGATGGTCTAGGCCGCAGAATGCGGGTGGTGCGGTAATTAATCGGTAGGGCTTCGATTCCCGTGTAAAGCCGTTTCATTTTAGCCCCCATGTAGAGGGCTAAGGTAGGCCCTTGTCGAATCTCTTCCGTGGGTACACCGGTAGCCTCGATGACGGGGATGCACATACCCCGGTACTGAGCTCCCACATAGTGATACAAATGGTTGTCGTAAGTGGCCGCTATTCAGCCCACTTTCTGTTCAGCTTCTGGATTGAGTTACATACTGCCGCATTACACCCCAGCCTGGCACCTTGCGTGTGGACTTGAGCTTACGTGTGGACTTCGGCCCTTCTCAAGAAGGCGGCCCTGGTGCACTTGTGTTGTGAAGGGACGATACGAGTGATGACTGTAAATCAAGGTTCATCAATGTCCGATTGGGACAACGATATCAAGGCATTTAGGTTTAGAAGGTGGATCGTATGGCGTCTCCAGTGTTCTGGCGAGAGTGCGGCTCCTGGGGCCGGCGAGACAAGGTTTGCGTTCAACATGAATAACGTTCTAAAGCCGACCAGAAGTATTACCTGTAAGGCCGCCTCTCTAAGGAGCGTGAATATGTGCTGGAAGTGTCGCGAGCCTTCTCGCGCTCAGCATAACGGGTCTAGTATAGTGGAGACGCGCGTCGTCCTCGTCTCTGCTTATAAGCTCGGCTATCTCTTCCCTACTTCACTCCTTCCACCGCCCACTTCACGGCAATATACGACATGGCCACCCTAAGAGGAGCATCTACCTGGCGCCCCCCAAGCAACACTAGCATAACCAATACCTGGCCCGAGAAGTAAGTCAGACAACGTCCGTAGGCGAGAGACGTATTGAGCAATCATTATAGCCCCAGCCGACTTATTGTCGAAGAGTCGTTATCGGATGATAACTACTGTATGTACCTACCACCCAATGCCGGTGCCAATAGCGCCTTACCTCTGTGGTACATAAAGCGGCGGCCCTCAACCCGGCAACTATAAAGACTCTCCAGCTCCTCCGCGCCGAGCCAACGGTTGTCGTACGGTAAGGCAGAAGTCTTAAATGTTTCTACCATTTTCTGATTTCGCGCATAGGGAGAAGATGGGCCGTGATACCGTGCTGATCTGGACCAGCACTCCCGATGTCAAGGAGGGCAAGATTCAAATCAACGAGTTTGCTCGTAAGAATCTCTGCGTAAAGCTCGGTGATGTGGTGAACGTGAAACCGATCAAGAAGGCCAAGCGCGTTTCTATCCGCCCCTTCGCCGACCCTCCCGGCTCTGAGTCCAAGTCCTTTAGCGGCAGAACCTTTCCCGAATATCTCGAGAGCGGCGACATTTTTCGCGACTACCTCGAGCCGTACTTCCATAAAGGTATGTTTCACTTCTAGTACTGCAGTGCCCGCAGAAACTCATAGAATCTGTAGTACTCCGTCGGACCGTGCGCTCGGGCGATACCTTCGTCGTACGCACAGTGAAATTCAAGGTCATCGCGACAGACCCCGCAAATGAGTGCTGCTTTGTGGCAGACGACACAAGCATCCATACTAGTATGTCCTCCCTGTAGCTGTAATATCGCCTCTCATGACCTGTCTGGCGCTCCAGGGGGTGAACCCGTGAAGTGCGAAGACGAAAAGGCCAGCTTGAAGGTGCATGAGGTCGGTTACGCAGACATTGGTGGTTGCGCAAAGCAAATGGCCCAGATTCGTGAAATGGTCGAACTTCCACTTCGTCATCCTCAACTGTTTGAGTCTATCGGTATCAAGCCCCCCCGCGGTATCCTCATGTACGGCCCCCCCGGTACCGGTAAGACCCTCATGGCGCGTGCGGTTGCAAACGAGGCTGGCGTGTTCTTTTTCCCCATCAATGGTCCGGAGATTATGAGCAAGATGGCTGGAGACTCCGAGAAGAACCTCCGGAAGGTGTTTGAGGAGGCGGAGAAGTACTCGCCCTCGATCATTTTCATTGATGAAATCGACTCTATTGCGCCGAACCGAGAGAAGACGAATGGCGAGGTCGAGCGCCGTGTTGTCTCACAGCTCCTTACCCTCATGGATGGCCTGAAGGCCCGCTCAAACGTCATCGTCATGGCCGCGACCAACCGCCCCAACTCCATTGACCCTGCCCTTCGGCGATTCGGCCGTTTCGACCGTGAGGTCGACATTGGCATCCCCGATCCTGCTGGCCGTCTCGAGATCCTCAGCATTCACACGAAGAACATGAAGCTTGCGGACGGCGTCCTCAAGCAGGTACGCATTGATATACTCCCTATGAGGTCATCGACTTAGTGGAATGATGTTCAGATTGCAGAGGACACCCATGGTTACGTCGGCTCCGATCTTGCCGCCCTCTGCTTCGAAGCCGCTATGCAGCAGATCCGCGAAAAGATAGAGCTCATTGACCTAGACGAGGATACCAACGTCGCGGATTTGCTCCGTGTCACCGTGGATAACTTCGGCTTTGCTCTCCGCACGTCCAACCCGTCCGGGCTCCGCGAGACGGTCGTCGAGATGCCGAACGTCAAGTGGGATGACATAGGTGGTCTCAAAGAGGTAAAGGAAAACCTCAAGGAGACGGTTCAGTGGCCCGTAGACCACCCAGACAAATTCATCAAGTATGGCATGTCACCATCAAAGGGTATCTTGTTCTATGGTCCTCCCGGTACCGGCAAGACACTCCTCGCAAAGGCTGTCGCCAGCGAGGCCAAAGCGAACTTCATTTCAATCAAAGGTCCCGAGCTACTTACCATGTGGTTCGGTGAGTCTGAGGCGAATGTTCGTGATGTCTTCGAAAAGGCTCGCGCGGCGGCTCCCTGTGTCGTGTTCTTCGATGAACTCGACTCTATTGCGAAGGCGCGTGGCGGCTCCTTGGGCGACGCTGGTGGTGCGGGCGACCGTGTCCTCAACCAGATCCTGACGGAGATGGACGGTATGAACGTCAAGAAGGATGTCTTCATCATTGGCGCAACAAACAGGCCAGACCAGATCGACCCTGCGCTCCTTCGTCCGGGTCGTCTTGACCAGCTCATCTACATTCCTCTCCCCGACGAACCATCACGGTTATCCATCTTCGATGCCGCCCTCCAGAACAGTCCTGTGTCATCCAAGGTCGACCGCAACTCCCTCGGGAAGCGTACTGAGGGCTTTTCCGGTGCGGACATTATGGAGATTTGCCAGCGTGCGGCGAAATTCGCGATCCGGGATAGTATCAAGGCGGATGAACGAAAGAAGCAGGGCGCTGGGAGTGTGAAGGAAGGCGATAAAGATCCCGTCCCTAAGATCACGAAGTGAGCTTGTTATTGTGGCGTCAACTCATCAGCCGTCACGTAGGTGCTTACATTTTTCCGTTTTAGGGACCACTTCGAGGAGGCTATGCGCTTTGCACGACGGTCAGTCTCGGATGAAGATATCGCCAGGTGTGAGATGTTTAAAACTAGCAAGAACCTGCAGCAACATCAGAAAGAACGTCAGTAGGCCGTTCGTGAGGTTCCCGAGTGCTTTCCGCTTGAGGTTGTAGTTGAGGGGCTGGAAAGGTTGATATTGGGAGCAGTTGAGAAGCAACGAGAGTGTCTCCGACACTCAGATTGAGTACACAAATCGTCGTATCGAGAGAACACATGTTATGGTACGGTACAATATATGCCAGAGTATACGCCCCCGAGTGTGACACTCTGCCGCGCGCACCACGCACGCCACTACACTCTGCCGCGCACAGCTGCGTATGCCGTGCAAGCCTCTCTACTATACCGCGCATGGCCGCGCATGCCGCGCATGTGGTATAAGTGTGCCGCGCACGCCTGGCGCGCATGCACCATGTAGAATTAGTAGATTTGCTTCTGACATCTATATACTATTCCTGCGTAAACTCTATCAACTGTCAAGCATGTAGTAATGGTAGTACAGTATGTACTCACCTCTCCATTTTGTGGGTGATTATTGTGCATGTATACAGTATATTGATTCTGGTTACTGGGTGTGTGTATCTATTATAGCTATGTTGCTGTCCAAGTGAGTATTGAATAGTAATAGAGGGCATTCTAATATTCTATTGTGAGTTGGAGGCTAACCACGTCAGATGCCACTGAGTTTGGCAGCACTCAAGGTGAGTGCTGCTTAACAAACTAAGCTCAGAAACTTGAGTAGAGTGGGCCGTTTTCGGCAGGAACGATTGACTCGGCTGCCTCGGGATCTTGGAAGACGCTTCGTGGCCAGTAAGGGAGAGGAAGTGTGGGATGTGGTCGCGATTGTGCTTTTTGTCGAGGCACGAACACTCCTCCAGCGTTGAGAGGAGCTGGGTCTCGAACACGATGATGTCGAATTGGTCCCGGGACGTAACTTGACTGAATACAAGGTCAGAGAAGTAGAGGTCACCATAGCACGTATACGCACTTGAACCATGGCGTACTTGGCCATCGAATGATTCAGTCATCTTTCTAGTGCTGCCAGTATGCAGTGTGCACTCGGATCTCTCCACGGCCTCTCTTCTTCCCATACACCGTCCCCATCGCTATTAGCGCCGCACTCAACCCAACTAGGTTTATCAGTGTCCCCTATAGACTAAAAAGAGGTATTCTGAACCTCTTGGAACAGAAGTCCCCACGCGAGGTCGTAGAAGCGGTTCACCAAGACAGCAAGCACTTGCGCTGCAGGCGACCACAACAGTTGCAGGTCGACCTTGAGTTACACTGTTCAATCTTTAGTACCGACGACACTGCCAAACGTAGATAATGGCGTACCTATGAGTCATTGTCCACATAGATCTGCTCCAACCTGGTCGCCTTCTTTTATGACCATAGGTAACCTTAAGCATATACACAGTACACGCTCCCGAACCCCTTGAACTCTCTTCCGCTTACAGTGCCTTCTTCAGTAGAGCCGTCATTTCAGAAGAGATGTCAATGATGGGGGAGCCGAAGAGGCACAGAGTTTGTAGACGCGACGCCTGTGAGTGTGAAAGCAGAGACGGTTTGACATTCTCGTAGAGTCTATTCAGTGGGAGTGTCGCACTTGTGGGGCTGGAAGTGGAGTTGATGAGATAAATCACTACGACTAAATGGGGGGCATACCTTGCTGTAACGAGCAGCGCTAACCCTTCCAATCTGCGTTCGTACCAGCCACACCTATCGACCACACGACTCGTCCAATGGGGGATATCAACTGAGTTCACCCACTGCGCAGTCGGGTGAAGTTCGGAAATGCACCTCATGCAAGTCCCCACTAACCAATGACCATGCGGAGTTCGCACACGACGCCTCGTATTCCCTCCGAAGATCTTTGGTATCAAGGATGCGATTGGTTATGTAGACTAGGAGCTTGGTCAATGAGGGTGTGAACTTTGACAGCTCAACGATATGTTGTAGAAACCAAAACACTCACATTCACTTCGCTTTGTTCCCAGCCCCCGAGCGTTCTCGGCCCACGTCTGAAGCGTTGTTTCCATGCAATGTCCATCTCGCCCAAGCGCTTCTCCCTCGCAAGCACGGCATGCATCTCAAGGTCTCTGCTAGATGGGTTTCTAGCAGCTTGTGAGTATTCACCGCGACATACTACGGGAGGGCAAGCATCTTACAACCTCCCCAAGGAAGGTTGGAGAGCGTGCTGGTGAGCTCAAGCCCAAGCATAAGCCGCTCCCAGGAGTGGTCGAGCACCCGCAGGCCGTGCACCATCCACAATGCTATCATGATGTCGCCTGCCATGAGGGCGCTCATTGCAAACTCGAATAGGAAGTGGTGCAGCGCATCCGGGAGCAGGAACTCTGCATACTCGGCGAGAGGTGAGCTGAGTTGCTCGTCTGCGGAGGAGGTCAGTCATGCAGATGATGAACTACAGAGGAGACATACTAGTCATACGGAATCTTTGACGGACTCAACAGATGACGCTGACTCGAGCTCCAGGATCTGACGCTTTTGTTATTTGTCCGCACTATTCACTGACTCTGCATATTGCTTCACAATCGCATCCGAGGCCGGAGAGAACTGTTTAAAACCTCCATAGTGGTGAATAAGGGCAGTGAGACACATCGAAGATTTGAGGTAATACAAGACAAGAAGTATAGAGTATTTGAGACATAGACTAGAGAAACGACTAGCATTTTCAGAAAGGGAAAGGAACATTAAGAGTCAAACGTACCTGGCAAGCAGTCACCAATATCCACGCACACGCATCCCCAAGCACACCGCCCGTGCTCTCTGCTGACATCTGTGCTGCATCATCCCTCAGCGAGATCTTCAACCTCTTCCACATCATACCCCAAACTTCTGCCATAGCGCGCTGAACCTCCGGTATACGGCGTGGCACCGTGAAACGAGCGGGAGGATCGCCGGGATCAGAGACCTGCGCGAGGCGCTGCCGCCGCCAGAGGGGGGAGAGCTGTGGAGGAGCCAGGCGAGAGTGTGAGAGAGCGGAAGGGGGACGATGCGGTAGGCATAGTCTGGCAGGTCGCGCGCCCGCTGTGTAGTGTGGCGAACGCTGGGCGGCGGCGGTTGCGGTGTAGCGGGGGAAGGACGAAACGACTTGGGCCCTTTTGGGCCTTTGGACGGGCACGCACGCTCTGGCGCTGGGAACGGGCCGGCGTTTCTGCGAAGGACGGGTTTCCCAGACTGGCCGGGTTCTGGCCGGGGCGTGCTGTGTGCGCCAATGGGCTACGTCAATCGTGCGTTTGAGCAGGTATTGTGGCCAAACGATCTTGGAGCATGTGGTCCGGCATATGTTTGGAGCGTGATAAAGGGATGCGAAACGGTGAGGGCCGGCGTCGAAAGATGACGCGACTGGTGGGTGCAGGCACGAGGGTGGGAACGATGAGCGAAGCTGATTTAGACGGAGACTTTGCGACGGAGACGTTCGTGGCAGCGCAGGCAGGGAGAGCAGTTGATGCTTCAGAAGATGATTAATCAAGAGGGCGAAGAACGTTTGGCGGTCGGAGGCGGCGACCGACGGCGCAGGGCTGTGCGGAAGTTTAAATGGAGAGGGTGGCACAAGGGGAGGAGGTGTGGACGCGGCCCAAGCTTGACGTATTTGCAGGGTGTGGAGGTGGCGAGTATTAAAATCTTTTGTAGAGAACTTGGGCGATCGCGGCTGTGGATGTCGTGGTTTTCGTGGGTTCAGCTTAGCTGTGCGTGGGCTCGTGCACCGTGCGTGCATCAGTGTGGTATGCAACTCGGAGAGCAGTGTCGACACCGAACACACATTCGAGGTTCTCATTCACCAAAATGATCTGCACAACGATTCTGTCAGCGAGCAGAACCTCTTGGGAGGTTCGCCGCCGGTCGGTCCTCGCGCTCAACAACGAACAACGTGGGCGGATCCCATGCTACCGATCTTGGGGACGCTGAGGAGGTCAAATAGGGTACTTTGACTGGTGTGCACGAATAGGAGGTGGGGCCTACGGGGGTATGACGGCAATTGGTTCCACATGCCTCCTGCGTGATTTAGTAGCACCTGGGCTGATTGGAGCGAGGGTAAGCAGGGACAGGGTCGGAACGGAGAGACTCTCGAGTGTCTGTGAGCTCGCGTTGCTCAGAGTAAGGGACACGTTGTTCCACTCTTCGCCGGTAGCTTTCGCAGTAGACCAGGGAAACATCGGGAGAGGTGTGCCCGTCCTCCGTCATTGCGTGCAGGTCGTACGACGGATGCCAGCTCACGCATCCAATCACTGAGAATCGCAACCCGAGTGAGTGTTACACATCAAAGTGTTTGTGAGCAGTGTGCTTACTACGATACTACATAAGCTGGAACATGACTTCACATTCTCGCCTGGCGACGACGATGGCAACTCATCTGGTCGCCTTGCACTTTCCAACATGGCCTGCCTCGAGGACCTGGATCGCGCGGTCCAGCTTGTTCAGGTGTACCTTGAGCCCCACGAATGCCTTTGTGGTGTCCTGCGCGCACTACAATAGACGGCTCATCAGCTCCACGTCGACGCCTTTATCTTTCACCGGTGACCGTGGCAGTTGCAGCATTGTCGAGCAGCGCAGCCTTGTGCATCTGGCTCTCCGTGTAGCTCCTTGATCTCTTCTGTCTTCTTCCTATCGTTCCACAGAGCTCCATGCTGTGTACATTTGTTGCAGGATACGTCAAAGACGTGCATGTTGCGGTCGAGACCGTGGACATGGGGAGACTCGACATTGATGTTGCTCGACATCCAAATCTAGGCGCGTATTTGATCGCTAAGCGCCTGCATGGGCGTGCGGAAGTAGACGCTCACAGACTTGGACCCTAGGCTGGGGTTGGGATGGCGCTGATGGCAGTAAGAAACTTTGTTACACAAGCTTATATAATCATTTACAAATGGTAATCGGAAAACGAATTTTATTCCCACGGGGTTCGTTCGCCGTCACAAGCGCCCTTGCCAAAGCTCTGTCATTAAGAACGATTTCTTCGTAAACTCATCAATCGTAACAGTGTTACTTATGGTGTAGTGATACTTGCAAGTCCACATCAGTAAAACCTGCACAGCCCTTAACGCTCCTGGGGCGCCTTATTAAGGAGAGATAAGGAGCGATAAGGAGTGTTAAGGCAGTAAGGACCGCCAGGCGTTAAGGCCATTTTAAGGACTTCATCGGCCGTATGGCGCCCGCCCGCAACTCGGTGGTCTTCGCGTTTTGAAAGGGCAAAACGTTGCGCACTGGTGTTCAAACATTTTCGGGTGTCTATGGTTGTGATATGCGCACTCGCACGTACTATTTTCACACAAATAGACACAAAATACATGGGATGTATGGCCAAAACTTGTATCTATGTAGCCCCCCTCCCGACGTTGTGCTTGAACGCAAGAAGACGAGAACGGTAATGTTTTGGGTCACACAGAAGGACAGTGGGGGTGCATAGAACGTATATATACCAGCTATAACAGGATATAATAGCTACAGGGGGTGAGGACGAGGAAAGATGTGCTATGGAGTCACTAGGGGAAGAGGGTGGGGCGACACGGCGGCTCTCGACATGGGGGAGGGCTCTTGAGGCCGGAGAAAGCACAGGAGAGGTGATCCACGTACTTAATTGTTATCAGAGCCCCCAAACGTACGCCCCTTGCGCGTAACATGGCATCCTCCTCCAACATGCCGCATTGCTAAGCTTGATTGAGGTCGCAAATCTTCATCCTGTCGGAGGTCTTGTTTTCGTGTGTAAATGGGAAATAACATGCTATAAACGTGTCGGAAGGCTTCGTGAGTCATTTAAGAGACTTTTTGAGGCAGTGCAAGGGTGTTGGCATGAGAGGGAACGAAGACGAGCAAAGGGCAGGGAGGGATGAGAAGTAGCGCCCAAATGCGCGCCTTAACGCGCCTTACAATTTCCTGGTAAGGAATTTAAGGGCGTCAGGACTTGCACGTTTTACTGATGCATATATGTACCTCCAATGTATCGCACAGCTTTATAGACCAGAGGAAGGGGTCTTGATTGTCCGTTTGGTATCCCCAACGTCGCGCAGTAGCAGAACCATGCACATGCTAAAAAGGGAACTTGAAGGTGCAGCAAAGCAGGCTACCCCTCACAATGGGTGAATTCTCCGCTAACTCTGGTGCATCCTAGAGACATATATACTTGTTTCAGCTACTATAATACCTCGTGCTCATTCAAGTAAATTGGTCTGAGGAGATAAAATATTATCTCTGCGCAGATAGAAGAGATTCGTTGAGGCCACTAATGGCGTCTAAGAGCTAATTACACGCGGGTTGGAGTCCCTTTAGGGCCCACTCTAATTTCATTCTTGTCTCATATA